>VZRX01004206.1:0-74752 GCA_013398075.1 Notiomystis cincta | reverse complement strand
TTTGCTAGTTCAAGATCTTCTTCCTAAACTCCCTTGGAACTTTATTGGAGTCAGCCAAAGGAATAGGATAAAGTCTTCCACTTAGCATTTAAATCTCCCTTAAAAATTTCTGACTTCTTTTTTCACAATCAAACAGGTATAATTACTTCTGACTAAGATCAGGTGGGTAGAATATAAATCCTGAGAGGCAAGGGCAAGTCTTGAAAACCACAGCTTTACTTCACATCTCCTCCCTTTCCCTTTCCCTCTCCTTCTCTTCCTTTAGGGGCAGAAACAGAGAAGAGGAAGAGATGTTGCTCTTTTCATCAGCTCTTTTTAATGCAGCGTGATTTAGTGCACGTAGAAGTCATTTGTGCAGTAAGAATGAGCCATTTTGCAGCACTAGAATAATTCCATTGTACTGTATTTCTGAAGAGTAGCAAAGCTCATGGCTATTACTGTTAAATAGATTTGAGCAGGAATCGTAGGCTACAAAAACAGCTCAGTACATAACTCTAAATGAAAATAACATACTAATGTGTGAGTGATTTACACCAACATCAGCTGTCTCTGCAAAAAGTTAGTGCTTGTTCTCATGCTTTCATTTTCCTGGGTGGAAGATTAACTACACATATTTTCTGATTTCTTTCTTGAAGTGGTTTCACATTAGCATAATATTTTTGTTCCCACAATTTCACTCTCACACAGATTAGTAAACTGGAATACACTGTTTCTTAAATAGAGTTCTTATTCATCAAATGTGCAATTCAGACTTCTCATATTGACAGCACACAAGTATAACTGTTGCAAACACGTTCTCCCCTTTGCTACAAGAAATATTCAGGTTTTATTTTCTTTAGATAACTATGTAAGGCTGTTGCAGTGACTGCATGTCAGTGCTTTAGTACTAATACTGGTTTTATGGGCTGGATACCCTATGTATAAACAGTACTTGTGAACCTAAGTGTGTGGATTACTGCTTTGGTCAGGGTGGGAATCTGGCCCTGCATAAAGACTGATTTTTGTATGTGCCATTAGGAGAGCTGTGCATGTTGCCTGTAGCAAAGGAAAGCTGATTGCTCAACAGTGAAAAAGTGTGTTCAGAGTTCTGCTCACAGGTTTCTACACAGCAAAGGGTTTTAAGCATACTGTGGATTTAGTGAGCTACTTATGCATTTTATACACCACTGTTTAATGCCTTTTGGGGTAGAAATTATCTGATGCCACATGCCTTAGGTAAGTGCCCTAATCACTTCCCTCTCCCTCTCCCTCTCCCTCTCTACAGTTTTAACAGGAGTTAGAAACATTCCCCCATCTCCTCTGCTCAACCCCATGTTTAGGGAGCTACTATAAAAGAGACATGTTCTACACTCCTCTGTCCCATGGGCTAAGATAGGCACTATGCCCCATTTTAATGCACATCATATTTATAAAAGGAGAGTGCATGGTTGTTAATTCTAGTTTTTCATGTGCCCTGGATGATGCTCAAGGCTAAGAATCTATAAAACACTCAGAAAGGCAGGATTTGGGACAAATTCATCCCACGTGTGAGTTCTATTGAGTAGATTTGGAAGTTTCTTGCTCTGCTAACCAGTGAACTTGAATCTTCTTATCAGGCAGTTGATTTTCTCCTAAACTAACTTTGATAGTCCTATATTCAGAGTGTAGTTGTCCTAGGAACTGACATGGAGACATCTCTCTGATGAGGGTCAATGTATGCCACCCCTTGGGGGAAGCAGCCCTCAGGACTGATGTGAGATGATCTCAGTGCTGCTATACCTGGCTTGAGTGTGAATAGGGTGGCAATCACTGATCCTGGGCTTTCCAAGAAATGATAAAAATCTTATTGCAGGGTTAAAAAATGATCTTTTTCCTGCTAACATCCTACTGCTTAGGATCCTTTACATCATAAATGCAGAGAGAAGGTGCAAGGATTTTTCTTTGGCCTTTTGTCCTACATCCTCCTAAGAGTTCTCATTGACCTTTTCTTGCTGGCTGAAGCTTTCTGCAAAGATAACTGCTACAGAAGAACTCCTATTATGACTATTTTAGAGAACTTTCTGACATCAGCATGATTTAATAGACCAGGATGTGAGTCAGAGAGATGGAGTTATTAAATGTGTAGAGGAATACAAGCTTTTGGCAGGAGAAGGCAGGATAGAAACTATAATACAACTTGAGGTGAGTTTGTAAGTAAACAGGATTGGGAGAAGAGTTATTATTCAGCTGAAAAATGGAATTCAATTCTCAGGTTTGGTTAAGGAGAGTTTTCCAGATGTTTAGTGTTAATAGAAATAATGATGTGGGAAAATAGTAAGGACTTTAAACTGGAAATGTCAAAACCTTCAGTACTCATGTCATTACTGGCATAAACATTAATAAATAACAGATTTACTTTAGTTCTGTTTTCTGAGAGCACAGCAACCTTTAGAGTTTCTTAGAGGCTTTCCCTTTAACGAGCACCCAGGTGTCCAAAGTGTCACAGGAGCACATTGCCACAGATGTGCTACTGCATATGAACCAGGAAGTCTCAAGATGTCAACAGGCTTACCCTCAGCTTCACAAAAAATTAAAAATCAGTCATCACTTCCCCTGCATGCAATGGCAAAAGAGCATTTTTATCTGAGATCACACTGTTGTTTTCAGAAATATATCCTGAAGTGTCAGGAGATTTAATCAATGCTTAAAAGATCTCCAAGAGACAGTTAAGCCCATAATTTCTGTTCCAAATGAAAGGAAATGAAAAGCTGCTTAGGAGTTCAAATGACTAGGGGAGGCTCTGGGGAGTCTTTGCTGGGGTGTGTCTGTGGGAATAACAGCTTGCAGGAGAAGCAAAAGTCAGCAAGGCATGAGACAGGTAAGTGAGGGGGAATGGGGCAAATACGAGCACTTAGAGTAAGGCTCTGGCTAAAAGCATGAGGATACAGTAGCATCATGTTCTGGTCCAGCAGATTTTCCATACTGACAGAAACAGAACATTGTGAATTTCTTCTGAATGAGTTTGCATCAAAGAAAACCATAGTTTGCCAACAGTTTGTCTTCCCAGCTGGAAACACCTACAGATACACAGACCCTTAGATCAAAGGAGCAGCAGTAGCATCAAAGCCTATGGAAATGGTGACCTGAATCTAGACACAGCATTCATTTTACAGATATGTTTTGGATCTAAACTGCTGTAATTTATTGGTCATTAAGGTTGTTATTATCAAGTGGCAAACTCTTTTGGGACTTTCCCGAGGAACGGTTATCAGAGTAACAAAACTCACCAGGACCTTTGGCACCTGCTCATGACTCAAGCTGCAGGCAGTCTCTTGAAGGCCATGGCTCTACCTTCAGCTGAGGTCTGTAGCATTTTCCTCACTCCTGCTGAAATACAAATCATGCTTGTTATTCTTCCTCTCAACTTCATACTTTTTCTTTCTGCCTCTCTTAGTCCCTGCCATATCATACTTTATATTTTTGATAGGTTACCTTCTCAGCACAGTTATGTCATCTGACAGTGAGAACCAGTGGGCAGCAGAGCCAGCACAAGGAAAGGGACAGGAGGCTGTAAAGCTGGGACATCCCCTCCCTTTTTCAGCTGTTGTTAGGTGACAGTATTTGCTCACCCTATGTAATGTAACTGTATGTGAAAATACAAACACTCCTCCTTCAGGTTAGGTGTAAAGAGAGGGGTAATTCTTACCTAGCAGCTACTCAGGCTGTACCTGTGGTGGAGAGGAGGGATTGCCTTGGGTTTGTCGCTACATCTGTGCTTCCACAAGTAAACACAAACGAGCTCAGGAGAAAGGAACTCTCACACCTCACTGTTGCAAGCTGGACACCTGATTAACAGCAGGCAGAGGCACACACAAGGCTGCATCAGGTCTGGGAAGGAGCTGTGCTGCCAGCACCTGTGTTCCAGCCAGGGCAGGACAGGGGCTGCTTTGAGAATACATTTTTTATGACATTGAATTTTATTTGCTAGGAGTTTGTCGTCTACATTTCTACTCTTTGAGCACAGACACTATCTGAGCAGACAGCTAGGTCCTGTCTGCACTGTATAAGCAAGGAAATGTAGCATAATTTTTTTTTCTTTTCTTCAGGTAGGATGTGGCTGCTTTGTGTTTACACATCAGCCAACCCTGTCTTTCTGGATGTAATATAAGAGTATTCAAAATGGTCTGCTAAATCTTGCTCTCCTTTAAGTTACTAAAACAATTTTATCCAAACTATAATGTAACAGGTGGAACTTACAAAAGGATTTTAACTAAGAATCATTGTTTCTTCTACAAGCATATTTGTTGCTAAAATACAGATGGAGACAATGATAGAAAAGCAAAAATCTCAATAGTCATAGAAAGGCTCAGATTTAGTGGAATTAAAATACTTACACTGATAGCAAGTAAGAATCTGGATCATATTCATTTTTCAGTAGTTGAAATACATTATTAAAGAAGCTCCAAAGGTCCATGTAGTGAGTTGTTCTTCTGAAGTTGCAAAAAGTCACAAATGGCATCATGTGAATCTTTCTATAAACTATTCAAATTCCATTTCAAAATTGTTAGGATGTTTTGTATCTGATACCTTTTTCTGGGAGATTAGGAAACTCCAACTTCATGTGGTTGGAAATATAACTTTTCACTTGAATTTGTTATCATACACTGTTTATCAATTTGCTTTTATGACAACATTGTTTTTAAATTGTGCAAAAACTTATCTCTTCCATTCACTATATTTATAGAGATCAACCACTATCCCTCTCAGACTTTCTCCACTGGACTAAGTAAGCCAAGCCTTTCAGGGCCTCCTGGCAGATGTGCTTTTTAGTCTTCTGTGTGTCCATGCAGCCAGTTCTCATCATCATTGTGCCCTTCCCATGAGCAAATCTGACCTGAGCTGTGTATAACGTGCCAGTGGACCACCTGTACACTGACATGAGCATTCTTCTGACTGTTGGCATATGTAAGAGGATTCATAATTTTCTTGTTCACAGCTTGGCCAATGGCAGCTCTTGAGAAACCTGGTGTTTAGTGAGTATTCTCGGGTTCTCCACCTCTTTTAGTATTTTCAGAAGGTAATCTTTCAATTTACAGCATATTTCTGCTACTCGCTCTTAAATACATGGCCTTGCATCTAGTGGTGTTTATATGTGTCCTGTTTTACTAGTGTTGTTCTCAAAACAAAACTACAAAGTTACTAGTTCATTCTCTTCTGTTTTGTGCTTGTCCCTGACTTTGTGTTAATAACAAGTTTCATCACCATCCTCTTTCTTAGGATGTTGGACATATCAAATCTGCCTGGATTCTTGTCTGCAACTTTAGATACAGAGATGTGTTTCAAAACCTTGAAAGGGAACAAGTTCTCCCCAGACAAATGCTAGATAGAGTGGTATCTGGGGAAGATACTGTAACCAAAAACTGGACCTCACAATTAAAGGAGAAAACATATTTAGTTAAAATTCTAAAAAAAGGTTTGTAAAGAAAAAAGGAATTTGGCCACAGCAAGGAGAGCTGCTTACAGAATACTAGAAAAATACAGTAGATACACATTGCTAAAGAAATGTGATTCTTATTAAAAAGATGTTTTGGGTTTCAATGTGGTGGGTAAGACATGTTTCACTGAAAATTAATTGCACCAAGTAGGTGGAAGGAGTAGAAACTGTTTAGAATCACAAAATGTGCTATAGCTAATTTCTTGAAGGAAGGCATTTTTCTCACAGTTGCAAAGGTTACTTGAAGCTACTATTTTCTGTTCCATGCAATTCTTTGAAGTTAGCATACAAAACATGTGGATGATATAACAGGCCACGGTGAAAGAATACTATTAAAATTCAAAAGTTAGGTCGTGCTACCACTGTGACTGCTTTGTTACTCAAGCCAGTTCCCTTACATACAAACATTATTGCAGAGTAATTAATGGCTTAATGACTCTGCTTTTTCCAAAGGGCTTCTTCGGCACTCCTGGAGCAGGATGGGCAGCGCTCAGGGCGCAGGCAGGGAGCCCGTGGCTTGTTTTCGGCTGGCTGTTCTGTGTGTGGCTGCATGCCTTATAACCCTCCTTTAAAGGCAGGATTACTTGTTTCCATCTGGGTTTCCCTCACTGCTCTGTGGGACTATTTTTTCAGCACAGGCTGGTGGATCTGGATGGTTTACTTTTGCTAAAGCACAGAAAAATTAAACTGAAAGTATCCACTGGTTTTTGGTACACAAAAGGAATTATGAAGGAACTGATTTTCAACAGTACATTTCTATGTTCAAAGTGCAGCTCTCACTAACTTAACTCACAAGTCATGGCACTTTTTGAAATCTGAGCCCTAGTACTTGTTTTGGACAGTCAGACTTCTGGCTGTCAGTGGGGCAGCCCCCTTCCCTCAGAAGAGCCCGGGGTGGTGGGAGCACCACAGGAAACTCCGGGTTGGTTTTTTGCTGCCTTTCCCCACAGTACACATGCTTTCATTAGCACCAGCTTTATGCAAGGGAGGAGAGGAAATGTTTACTGCCTTTCTCTTCAGAGGTCTCTGTTTTGTCCTGGTGTGCACATAATAGGGTGTTTTGCAGATCTAAAAAAAAATGTCTTGGAGCAGTAAAATGCTCCCTGGCCAGGCCTAGTCCTGATTTACACCTTCAGTACTAGAAGGGGGGACCCAGTGTATACTTTAAAGTTTGTTTCTAGCTGCATGGGCTACTTCATTTGAATTGTCCCCATTTTCCCTTCCTCCCTTTCTCCATTCCTCCCTATGAAAGCATGTTCTTTGCTTATGCACAGAAAGGAAAGTTTTCTTTTTAAATACCCTTTTGGAAGTCTTTCGGCTTCTGTGTTTGAGGTATGTCACATTTGGAAACTTTTCAGAATTTTCTGTATTTCTGTACCATGTATATTTTTTTAATACTAAGCCATCCTATATGAGTTTAAATTCTTACATTTTGCAGTATTTTAAAGGAGATAATTTTGTCATTAATCCAAGAACTATGCAGCAGGCTATTTTTTGTACCACATCACAATTCTCCTCCTACTCATTCTTAAAGGAAATCAAAAAATTCCAGATGTTTTCACTGCAACATCTGGCTCCCTGGCACAGGCTTCTGAAACAGTGTTTGCAGCCTTAAAGTCATGTCTTGGTTTTGTCATTTAGTTTACTGATGGGTTGTTGGAATCACTGGTGACACAGGGACTGGTTTGCTTTGACGACTCTTTTGCTCTGAAAGAAGATAGCCTGACAGGCCCACTGGGATTCTGCTCAGAATATTTTGGTGCTCAGGAATGTGACGAGCTCAGCCACCTTGGCTTCCCATCTTGCAGAAATACGTGCAGCAGTTTAATGCACGTGGACTCAGAAGTGTTCCCTGCTCAGCCTCAAAAATGAGGCTACTCATGTCTAAGCAATTAGCTGTATTCCTGAAGAACACACTGTCAGGCTTTCAGAGTCACTGTGCCAGACTGTCCTGAGGGAAGGAGACAAAACATAATGGGAGGGAGCTAGAAAGGGCCATTCTGCCATGCTTTTCATCTTTTTCATATGTCTCTTTTTGGGATCTTTATGCATAAAATCTTGCTTCTCTCACGTCCTCCACACTGTGCTTTGATCAACAAGTTATATCTTCTGACGTGTCTCTCATGGGGTGTACATAATGCAACAGGCCCCATAGTATACCTGCTTTCCTTATATTGATTAACTGACTGATTAATAAGATGACTCTCATCTAGGATTTAAGTGCTCTATGTACTGGCAGCCATGATAACTAAGGCAGAATTCCAGATGAGTGTCCTAACTATTAACTTTTGTCTATTTCATGAGAGGAGAAGATTTTTTTTATTTCCTCCCTTAAATATCTAGAAAAGTTCTGTGTTCATCCCAAAAGGGAGAGAAACAAGTATTATGTTGGTTTTCCTGGTGTGGAAAAAAACCCTCTCTCCTTACTTGAACGGTAAAGCTGTTTTTATCAAATGCATATGCTACTGCCAGAAATATGTCTCAGCCAGGGGCACAAGCTGCTCACTTTTCATCAAAGCAGCAGAGGGAAATGGTTCCATGGAGCATACTTTACAGTTGCCTGCTGAGACCTCTGAGACTGGATCTGAATTTCCTGCTTTGAAACATTTTGCTGCCCCAGCAGAACGGTTCATGAAGCTGGCATGAGGCAACCACACCTCTCTTCTGGGCTCCAGCATGTTTTCCCATATGGGCAGGATGTGGCTCTTTATGTCCTGTCTCCTCCTAGTTGTTTGTTTGTGTAATTAAATCTTCCACATCAACATAGCCTTCTTGCATGCTTTTATGTAAGACATGATTTATGGTCTGGAAAAACCATCACCCCTTCATTTTGCAATGTATACACTCTCCCTGTGCCACAGTTGGTACTACCTGTGCAATATTTTAAAGCATTTTAAAGGTGTCATTCTGCTGCTTTTAACCTGCACGTGTGACTGGTGCTGGGATGCATCTTTTCCAAAGTACATAACTCAGGATTTTAGCTTGCACAGATTGAGGGGTTATAAATGGGATTGCCTAAGCAACAACCTTGTCTGCCCAACATGCGTGTTGGAGGTTGGTCCCCATTGCAGAGTTCTCTGAAGTACTTGTGAAGCAGGTCTTGAATTCAGTTTACTTTAATAAATTGGCTATAAACACCACAGTATCTCCAGGTCTGCCCCAAGAGTTACCCAGCTGTCCCTGTGAGGGCAGCACCCCTACTCCTCTAAGAAAGGGTGAGACAGATGACAGAACATCATGCACCTTTCAACCATCTGACTTTAATCCCCTGCCATGTGGGAGTGAGAACTCTTAGACGTTTTACAGGGTCACTTAGTTTTATGTCAAAAAGCACAAGACAATTTTTTAATTTACTTAATAAATTGTCACTAATGGGATGTCTGTTATCTTGAAACAGGAAAATGGTGCGGTGAAATGGGAAAGTAGCAGCATGAGAAAATCAATCCAGAGACCAGTGTAAAAGAGTAGGGAATGAAAAAAAAAAAAAAGGAAAAAATGAAGACAGCAAATGTACATCAGAAGTGAGGCTGTAGCCATGAGGTCTGCTGCATGTAGGTGTAAACTTGTTCCATGTTCCCCATCCTCTGGCCAGGTGAGGCCCTAGAAGAGGTTACTATTTTTTAACCCAGAAAAAAGCATTTGTAGGAAAAGTGGATACACTTTTTTTCCAGCTCTGAACAAACGTAATCAGAATTCATCCTCTGACAACAGAAGTTAACTAAGTGTTTTGTCTTGAGGGATGGTTTAATGTCCTACTCCTGGTTTAGGGTCAGAAGTCTAAAGCCAAGTCTCCAAGTCTCCACAGCCTTGCAATTTTTTATGTGCTGAACAAAATGGAGTGGGACACAGAGTAGGATCCAGGCTGGGCTATTAAAAAGGGCGCAGTAAAACATGCAGGGTAGAAGTCTCTTTGCTAACAACATTTTCTAACAGCTCTGCCAGTGAATGCATGCAAAAGAATGGGAGGGATAGGAAGACCAAGGAGAGGAGGTTTCTGTACAAATTAACACTGCAATGTAGATCTGAGCAAAGGCTGTGAGTAATGTTTTGTGCTATTTTACAGAAGTTGGGGCTTTGGTAGGAGCATTTGTGCACTGTAGTATCTGTGTCATTGTGAGACGTGTGAAACGGACTGCTTGTTTCACTCCAGCACATAAATTCAATACTGAATACAGTTTTTTGTTCTGACCAGTACAGATAAGGAGCCTGCCACTGATATATCCTGGGGATGAGTCAGGGTGGTGGTGTGACAAATTCTTTATCTGCTCCACATACACATAAAAATGTCCATTTCTTCTGACCCACAGTCACTAATATTGGGAGCCCTGCTCTATCCTTCACTCTCAGTACTGTGTTAATGAGTAAAATCTCTTACTTTCAGCAGATTTAATTATTATCTTGCTAAATATGATACTATGGCAACATGCCTACCCCAGGATTCCCTGTGCTGCTAGGCCTGGTGCAGCTGAACTAATAGAAAAGGCTAATGGGAAAGTCTAATGACCATTTTTAAAGCTTAAATACCAGTCATTTAATCTGACACTCTGCAGGCTGCCAGTTATTTCCTTGGGATGTTCACAGAGCAGTTTAATGCAAAATAAAATTTGCAGTCAGTTGAGCTGGTTTATAATTGTTGTGTAATGCTGGAAATCTTCAAAACTCCTTGAATACAATATTCAGCAAATGATATCTGACTGGCTTTTCCCCTCCCCCTCCAAAAATTTAATGTGCACATGCACTGCCACGATGCATAGGAAAAAATCCTATGGAGCAATCCAGCATACACAATCTGTCAGACCAAAAAGAAATAAAGGTCTGTTGTTAATTCAGACAAATGGTCAGCAGCTGCAAAATAGTTTCCACAAGAAACGAGCAAAACCCTCCCAGTTAAGGACAGAATTTTTTATGATTTTCTGTTGCCTTTTCCAGGGCCAAAATCTACTGCATATATTCCTATGTAGCATTCATTTGTATTATCTGCTATTCCAGTGCTGTAAGCCATAGCAACAAAAAGTCCCTTTGAAAGTAAGAAAAGCCCAGTGATTTTTATACTGTTTTTCAATATTTTAAACAAATTAATTGCCTCAGTCATATCATTAGAGAGAGTGAATCTGCTCCAGCAGCAACACTGAATGTTGGTATTGTGCATCATAAGACCTCAGCCGTGGTGGTGAGCATGGTGCACTTGCCAGCCCATGGTGCCCCTCTGATCACAGTGGGAATTTGGTCACCAAGTGACCATCATTTCATCTCATCATTACATTCCAGGATACCTGTCAATCTCAATGTAACAGTGCTTTCCTTAGCTGAGTCACTTTTTGTGTGACTCATAAGGTTGTCTTACATCTCTAATATTTTGCAGCCTAGGAGAACAGGGAGAATTGTAAGAGTTCTGGTTCAAAATATGTAACAAAAAACCCCCAAACCCTTAAACACATTGTTATTCAGAATCTTTGCTGCTGTTATGATGAACTCACAGCTTCTGATGCAGGTTTCTATACCTGAGGGATAGTTAACAAGGCTTCAACAGTACCACAACTTTAATCTCTCTCTGTGACTCTACAGGTACTGGCAGAAGTGGTTACCAGGAAGGTGGGCTGAATCAGATGGTCCTTTCATAACCTGTTAAGGTCAGTGTCTGGGTCTGTGTTACTCAGCCCTGCATTTGCAGGTGATGTAGAAGCAAAAGCCTCATAAATACCACTTAACTCCTGTATCTCAGTGACTGTTTCTAGGAATTTTGTCAGAACAAAATGTTAGTGTTCCCCAGCACAAATTCTAGAGTGCAGCCTGGGCCCATGTTATTTAAATTACACACAGCAAGCTGAGTTTTATTCTGCAACACAAAACCAAATCTATTTTAGATATGTCTTCTCTTGGATCATGATTTAACCAATAGGCTATTAAAAAACTATAATGTTATTGGAGATTTAAATATTCATATTGTTGTTTGTAGCCTAATAAAGAACACAGCAATGTTTTCACTCTTTCAAAAAACAAAACAAAACAAAAAACCAAAAAAAAACACCCAACCCCCAATAGTCTTTATTTGTCCACCTGAGACATGTTTAGTAGAGCTCAGGTGTGAATTTCAATGTTGAATAAACATACATTTCCTCCAAGTTTGGAAAGTGTGGGATCTTACCCCTGCCCACTGCTGACTACAGTGCCTGGCAAATTTAAGTGTTTCCACATAAACTACAGGATGTAATTGTTTCACTCTCATCTGGGTCAAAATTTTACAGGAAAGTTCTCTGAGCTGAGTGTGTTGCTTCAGCCTAAGAGACGTGCAGTCTGTGAGAACTGCATGGAGAGATGAAGTAAGAGGATTTAAAGAGAGCTTAACATTTAATAGAGACAGAAGCAAGTAAACTTCAAGCACAAAACATTCCCAGAACTGTATCTCCAGCATCCTAAAACTGCTTTTACCAGTTATTATCAGCTATTTTAAAGATCATAATTTCTATACAAACCAAATGACATTATAAAATCTACAAAAGTACCACAGACCTAATCACACATTCATGTAGTTGGGGTTTATGATTGTATTTTTATGGTCATCTGATTGAAATACTTGAGACTAGTCCCCCAAGAGCTGTGGGTGTGTGAGGATGTGTAGTCCCTTTGACTCAATAGGATTTATGCTGATATAAATTCAAGCTTGTGGTGTGGTACCACTGAGCTGATGGGCACCTTCTTCTGCTTCTGAAGCAGAGGTGATTACATGTAAGGTCTCTGATAGGTGATCCCACAAGGAAGTTGAACTTTGATATATGTAATTCTTGTTCAAGTCTTAAAAGTTCTCAAGGTGTGAATTGTTTCAATAACATTCTCTGGAAAGGGTCAGCCTCCTCCTCTGAAAGGTTTGAATTAAAGTGTATTGTTAGATCCTCATGTCAAGAAATCCTTTAACTCCCCTGGACCTTTCCATGCATTTTAGTCTCATTTACTGCAAATGCTTCTGCAGGATAGCAGCCTTTGATTCTTCACTGCTTCCACTGTAGGTAGTCACTGACATTCTGGCAAAGAGAGAGAAAAGGAGTATAGAAGAGAATGCTGATGAAATAACACATATTCAAGTGTAAGATAAACTTCTGCATAAAGCACTCATCCTGACTCCAAATCAGACATAGGGAGTGCCTTAGGTGCCTCAGAGGGTTATGTCAAGAACATGACTCAATTTCTTTCCCACAGATATGTGTGTTGCTCTCATTCTTTAAATATTAAAATATTCTGTTGCCTACATGTTTTAGAAAAAATGTTACCTTTCTGATGAAAAAAATTTTTGAAATGCTTTTGCATATGAGTGTAATGGGCCAGATCCAGAATGGGACTTGAGCAAAGCAACGATAATTAAGCTTAACTGTTGGATGTCTGGCTCCAGAGATGGGGTTTATCCTGATGGATTCCCTGTGCTTTGAATGCAGGAGAGCCTGTGGTTTGTAAGGAGGATTTGCAATGGATAGGACACTGTATGGAGGAAATGCTGGACATAGCTCTGCCTCTGAAGGTCTGTCCCTCAGCAGTTTCACTCAGTGCTAATATAGGTATCTCTGTGAAAATGGATTCCCTGCCCAAAATCACTTTTGGCACTTTGGTATCTAAGGCAACTGGCCAACTGCTTCTTTTCAAGGCAGCACTAGTAGAATAGTGATGTGCAAAAGTAATGGGCAGCTTTTTATCTTTCTGGGATCTGTGATGAGCAGGCACCTTAATGCTAAATTATGCTTTCCTGGGAATTATTACTTGAAGACATGCAAATGCCACTCCTGAAACTTGTGAGCAAATAATCTCTTCAGTTGTTGAAGTGGTCTGAGTTCACTCCAGTTTCTTGTGAAACCTTCCTCTCTCTGTAGGTGCTGCATGTTTAAACCACAGAATTTCTCAGCCGAGCAAAAAGATAAAAAAAGAAAGGTGGAAATGTTCATTTTTTTTCTCTGCTGAGCAAACAGTAGCCATTTTTCTTATTTCTTTACAGAAAAATAATAGAAAGTAACCAACCTTGACTTGTTTCATAGGAAACTGCAGTTCTTAGACAATTTTATGGCATTGTTTGTTCCTTCTCTTTGACATGGTGTGTAGCTGTACAAGACAGAGTACAAGATTTTTCTCTCTCCTCTCCCAGCAATATAAGAACATTTCCTTTTTTAAACTACCACTTCACTGAAGTATCTCTTAATTTTGTAAGAGATGAGAAAGGTATTTTTCTGAGGTTACAGCTTTACCCATAAAGGACAGTGCACTTAATGCTGGCATATGTGTGCTGTGCTGAGAACATGTGCCCAGTGTGCTATGTTTTTTCCTTCTGCCAAAGGATGAAGGTATCTGTTTGAAGCCTTGAGTCAAATAAACAGTGATCCTGCAGCAGGTCACATTGTGGCTTCTGTAAATCAGTCCAAAGCAATGGGGTCTCATGCAGTGGATGTGCATCCAGGGCAGGACATTAGCAGGGATCTCATGTGGCAGGGCTGATTTGGGACTTCCCACAGAGCAGCTAGAAATAAAACAGGGAAATTCAGGATGGAATTTTAAAATGAAAATGAAGTAGAAAGCTCAGAACAAGCCTATAACACATCTCTCTTTAAAGTGGAATTTCTTTTAAATTCTGAGTTTATTTTTTCTCAAACACATTTTCCTGCCCTTGGTAAATTCCAACTCATATAAGCAATCAGACTACAGAATTTAATCAGCTCTAGTTATAAAATCTCATTGAAGACATAGTTGTAATTCTTCTACAATGATATATTTTGAGCTGATAGACATAGATAATTTTGTCTAATGCTTTACCCCTCTAAAGAGTTTGGTATCACTTTATTCCATTACAAGTGTTTTATAAAAGATCTATTTCAAAACAATCTGTGGGGTTTTAAATGTACCTTCCCCCACCAACCCCCAAATTGCTCTATCCCTAAGCAACAGGTTAAAATGAATGAATAAATATTATAATTGCCCTACCATATTAATGGATTTAGTAAATAAATATTGCTGTAGTTTTCAGTATGGGTGAGCAATAGGCGCAGTTATTTGGAGATAATCACATTAGACATCTTTCAGAATCTACTCCATCAAAAAACCTTCCAAGACCAGCATGAATCTAATGAAGCATAAACAATTCTCTTAATTAAATCTATTGTGATTCTAAAATAGTTTTATAACATCTGCTATAGTATGATTGGTGCCTTAGTACTGAGTGTGAGAAGTGATTGTAGCTAGCAGCTACAGAGGAATTATGTCTGGAGTTAAATAAAGCAGGCCCCAAAATGGGCAGGTTGTGAGCCACAGCAGCTCAAGCCCACCTCTAAGCATACCATCATTTGATGGAGGGCTTTGCATGTCCATATGCATCTCTGCTCTACAGAACTCTGGCAGGTGAACTTGCCTGGTCTCCCCATGGCAGTTTTGGGACACTTTTTGCCCCAAGATGTTTGGTTGGCCCCTCTGCTGGATCCTGTTTCCCCACTGGGGAGCCAGCAGCTGGGAGCTCCAGACACTGCACCGCCAGTCTCACAGGTTAGATAAAGCTGCCCTCACAATCATCAAATATAGGCCAAACTTTCAACAAAATGGCTGTGACACAGCCACAGAGCCTATTTATTTGTCTGGGGGAAGTGGTCTTGCACACTGGAGCAGGAAACTTCTGGGGGATGATAACTCTATGTTTTTCAGAGCTGACCCCTTAATTACCTGATGATGCTTTATACTTCTTTATAAATTTTTATTTTCTGGTGGTTATTTTTCTGTTCATTATTTCTCCCTTATTTCCACACAGGCACATTAGACCTGAGCCTTCTTTTACATAGAGTTGCACTGATGTGATTCTGCTGAGTTCATATTATTATGGAATTATGAAAGTTAAAGCAAAGAGCCTGGAAACTGTGTGGTTTCCACTTCTATTTTTATCTTGGCAGTTTTAATTGGAGGAGTTCTTTTATTAAGTAAGACAAAATTCTCTTAATAACAGCTAAAATAGCTGCATTGTAGATCAGTGGCCTTTTCTATCTGAAACTATAATTTTCATGAGGGCATCACAAAACATTGACATATTAGTGTTTTCCCAGTGACTGCATAAAGTTGAAAAGTCCTGTTTACTTGTCCTTGCTAATTTGTGTTCTGAAAAAAAAAAAAAAAGGGAGACTTGCTAAATGTTAATGGACCCTGAAGGAAAATGTATTTTTATTTGTAAGACCCCTTAGAAAGTTAGAAGTCAGCCTTAAAAAGCAGACCTTTTGAAATTCCTTATAAAAAGAAAACAAGATTCTTTTTTAGTCTTCATGGATATCAAAGGAATTTTGTACGTGATTGAGAGCATCTGGCTCTAATTGTGTTAAATAGCCTTAAGCATCTGACTTTAACTAGAGAAGCTGAGAAATTCCACTATGGGTACCACTTTTTCTCATATACATTTCAGATGCAGAAGAAATTTGGATGCTGTTTGTATTTCAACAATTGTCCTTAAAAAAGGAGAAACATGACAGAAACAGAACATTACAGTAAGTTCTTATTTTGGAAAAACATACTCTGTTTGGAACAACAGGAAATTGGAGCCTTTTCTTGAAACAAATTGTTTTGGCCAATTTATTTTGCATTTTCAGTCTCAGACACTATGAATGCAGAATATTATGTATATATTCACACTTTGTTATTAGCAGTATGAGCAGCATAGTCTATATTGCACTTGTTTTAATTTACAGTTCACACACATAACAGCACTACCGAAGTGCTTCAGACAATAGCATTTATTTAGATCATACCTGCAGGTATTCCTGAAATTTTGTATGCTTAGAGAATTATATTTTAGACTTAGGATAGAGGACTGAGAGAAAAAAAAAGAGCATAAAATAAGATTTAATGACAGGCTGCCCTTTAAGACGAAGACTTTCCTTTCATTGAAGTGTTCATTCATTTCCATGGATGTGAGTAAACAGAAAGGAAATAGCTTTTGGCCTGATGAGCACTGGGAGGATGTTTCTGTACAAGAATACTTTGTATGCTGTACATCCAGACAGTTTTCACTGCACTGGCTGGAAGAGATTGCCGGGCATCAATGTTATTAGTGAAAAATGCTGAAGCTGGAGAAGATAAATCCTCACCTAAATTTTATAGCTCAAGCAGTTTGGAAACCCAGTGAAACTGTGGTACAGTTTTGAAATAAGGAGATTGTAAAAAATCAGTGTGCAAGCAGAAGCTGTCACTATGTACAAATGACTTAAGCAGTCCAGAATTATACCTGCTGCAAATGTGATTGTACAAACTGGGAGTGCAATGACGCTGATTCAGTGATGATATGATTTCATGTCACCCACGCCCCACTGGTGCAATGACTGACAGTCTTGATGCACACAGGAAAAGCTGAACAGCACTGCTTCCTAGCCCCTGCTTAATCTGCCCTTGCCTTATGATTTTAGAAAAAAAGCCTGTGTTTGTTTATACACAGACCAGGACACCCCAGCTAAAGCAAGCTGGAATTAAATGACAAAATCAGAGGGCTGTCTGCTTGCTACATTATTAAAGATCACATTCACTGCTTAACAGTTTAATCAAAAGCAATAAGACATGACAGTATTTTTGCTATTACTTAGTTTCATATGGACAATCCTTTCTGTTTACAGTGAGTTGTGTGGATTCAGACAAGTCTGGGCTGAGCTGTTTGTCCTTGTGGTATTTCAGATTTCACACCTCATGCTGTAAAACTTTCCAGGACCAGCTCTGTGCTTTGAAGTATACAGTGTATGGCAGTAAACATTAACGAGTCATAAATATATTTCACCCAAAAAATGTTTTACAGATTATACTTGCCTTAGTCTGTGGTAATACCAATCATTATTCTGTAATTTCAAGAATGTGTAGGATGGCAGATAGCTCAAAATCATGATGCTTTGATGAAGCAAGCAGACTTTATGGAAAACTTTTGTCTTAAAGCCTTAAAACAAACAAATAGATATTGAAACAAATTATTGTGGCTGTGTGTTTTTTAGGTCTAAATGATTAAAAGGATTTTTGCTGCTGTTTCACCATGATTGAATTACTATTCAAATTAAATTGTCATGACATCAAGCAAACTCCAAGGAATAGAACAGTTAAAAGTGTGATTTTCAAGAGCGAATATTTGAATGAAGATAATACTCTCCAGCTTATGTTGGCAAGGGCTAGTCTAATGAGAGCAGTGTGTAATTATTCGCCCTGGACGCCAGCTGTCAGTGTATAGATACTGTATATTTAATTATAGTGAGCTGAAGATAAAGGGGAGATACCTCTAATAGATATTTGCAGCTACACAGCAGCGTTTATGTGCCTGAATGAAGCTGTGTTTCTACAGATCGTGTGAGTACAGTTCCAAATCACAGCTGTACTGATTTCAGGAGGTCTGTCCTCACAGTCACCTGCATAACTCTGGCTGATTCTCTTCAGGGTGGTGAGAGGTTTCAGTGCAGGCAAGGAGAACACACCAGGCTCACAATTAAAGGCCACTATGGGGCCCAAGAGTTTTCTTTCTTTCAGTTTTCTCACAGCCTGTAACAGCAGCAAAGTCTTCTTCAGCTCACTCCACCCATGCATTCCTGCTCCTTCTGTTTCTCACGTCACCCCACTTTTCCTCCTGAGCCCCTGGGTAATGTTAAACACTCTGCTTCCTGTCTTAATTGGTGTGGCCTCCTCACACTTATTTAAGTTTTCGCTCCTGTGATTAGAGCCTTCGCAGGCTGACTCTAGAGAGTTTTGCAGACTTGCTGGGAAATAGATTGTCCCTCTGCATGGGTCCACGTGCATAACTGTGCATTAACTGCAAAGCCTTCATAGTAAGAAGCTGCTTAATTATGAAGATAGGGAGTAATACCAGAAAACTGAAAAAATGCACATTCAAGTATGTGTACTGAGGTTGGTATATGAAGGGGCAATCCTTTCAACTGAACAATACCTATCACAAGAGATTTATTTTTAATTACAAAGAAAATATTCCATAATTGTCTAATTGATGGATGGGAAGCTTCAACAAAGTGCTGAACATAAGGGAACCTGACATTAACTGGTTGGTATGCTGCCATGACATTTGCTGAATTTTATTTTTATGCTGAATTTAAACCATCAGGGCTGCTAAAATTGATTCTTAGAGCAACAATGCACGATAATGGAAACATAAAATATAAAAGAATGTAACTCTTGTGAATGTGGTCAGATACTACATTTTATACTTCTGAAAATGATAAAAAAAGACTTATTTTGTTTTGCTTTGAAATTCCTCTACTCACGGAGTGGAATGTTCTCTAAGAATTTGCGGTTTACTTTAAAGAACAATCCTTTAGCTCTCCTTCATTTTAAATCTAGGCTTCACAGTATATTCATTTTCTCTCTTTCATCTTTTCTCTTTGTGGAAGGAGAAAATAAATACCACTGATTGATGTGAACATTTATATTAATCCTAAAGATGCTGACATTCAGCAGGCTTGATCTGCTCATTTTGTTAAGTTGCAGTAGTGGTAAATTATTAGCATCTTTCAGAATGTGCCTTTGCAGATGCATCTTAGGTAAGATAAGTGCCTTTTTGACTTTTTTGGCTTTACCTGTTTTAGGGAGATAACTTGTACTGGCCTTTGGTTTTCTCTCATATATGTCAAAGGTCTCTAACAAAGTGAAAATAATTTGGGCATTAAAGTATACTGTACTCTTAAAGAACCCATGTGGTAGGAAAATGACAAGAATTAATCTTGGACAAGTAAAATAGGAATTCTACATGGATTACTGGGCAGTTTCCCTGGAAGGTAACCTGCTCAAAAGGCCAAACAATTACTACAGGTGGCCTAAGGTGTTTGATCAGTCCAGTTCAGAAAGTCCATTTAGGGGCCCTGGGATGTGATGGGCTGAGTGTAATGCCTTTTTTAGCTAAAGGTAGGATTGCAGAATCATGGAATTATTTGAGTTGGAAGGGGCTTAAAAACATCATTTAGTTCAATCCCCCCTGCAGGAGCAGAGGAATTTTCAGTCATTGGATCAAGTGGTGAATTATCATCATCACATCTCTTACGTCCTTGAGTGTGAAATACAAGGAGTGGCTAAATAAAAAATCTGTGAGTGAAGTTGAGAGGACAATCCTTTGTCTCAGCTTTATCTTGGTGTTTTCTTGACTTTGCCTCACTTTACCTTCCCAGAGTTTTCAGTACTTTGTCACCTCATGGTATGGTTGTAAAGATACACATTGAGCAGTGGGGGGAACAGTGTCTGAGCTGTACAGTGACTATTGATGATTTCCAACTGACTTGAAAAAACACATGGTGAAGTATTCTTACAAAAGGGGTAAATCAATTAGTGACTCCTGTTGATGAATTAAGCTCATCTGACCACAGATTGCTAGAACCTGATCAGAGTTTAGGAAGGTAGTATTAGAAATGGGACAGTGTAATGGTCACAGGATTCAAGCACTTTCTCTAGAAAAACTGATTTATTAAAAAGGAACATTTCAAGTTTGCACCATGTCTGCATGAGGGGAAGAAAAAATATAACATTTTTGCACTCATATATGTTCACAATCCTAGAGAAAAAAAAGAACAAAACAACAAAAGGAAAACAAAACCAGATCATTCTTAATATGGAGTGAAATAAAACAACAGAAAAATCTTTATCAGTTAGGACTTTTTAAAACTTCGGCTTGTTTTTTTTTTTTTTTTCTGTATTAAGCATTTTACATTCATTAGGTAGGAATTTGACTAATTTGTATGAAAAGAAGCCAGGCTGTGAATCAGACAAAATGACCTAATGCTTTGATCTATAGTAGACTCAGAACACAATTAGGAGGCCATCTTTCCTTTGGAAAAATCTCTTCCTGAAGGACTTTGGGGGTTTGGCAAAATGTTGATGTTTAACTAAATTAAAATTGAAGACCATGGCAAGAAGGTAGGTCAGCTGCCTGTGCCTTCACTCCAGGATGCCCTCTGTCAATGTTATTCTTTTGGGGACATCAGTTCCCCAAGGAATCAATACACATTTATGTCCTGGTTTCCTTTTGAAGGATAACATGGAAAGGATAAATGCTGACACTTTTACACAAGTCCAGCAACACTCAGGGAACTTCTGCTCAGCTCTTCTTGAAAGGAGAGGTGCCCTAAGGGGGAAGAGTGCAATCCCCTTCCAACACAGGGTCTCCTCATTGCTATATCTGAGGATACTCTGAGGCACTTGATTCTTCCCATACCTCTTTCCAAACACAGGAATCTCAGCTCTTTGCACACTCCTTTTTTAAAGAAGTAGATTTTACTCTCCCTGTTCTGCAACTACTCTCCTTCTTGCTTCTAGTCAATAGTGACCAGAGAAGCAAAGGTTTGGATCTTGGAGAGGGGCAGGATTTCATCCCAGCTCCTCTGTGTCTGCAGACCCTGGTGTAATGCTGTAACAGAAGGCACCAGAGTGATCATGTGCCCACTTCTAGAAACTCAACAAAATATGGAGTCTTTCTTCATGGGGAATGGTATTCTCAAGATATGACTGAACCCAAATAGAGGACATTTTTAATGCAACTTTGGCATAAATAGCTAACATGGATTAAACTGTCAATGCAATGGTCTGTATTTCGGGTTAGAAACTCAGATCCTGCTACATTCAGCTGCTCATTGGACCGCTCTGCTTTATTCCAGCAACACAAAGCAGCAAGTGAATATGTCCCAGCACATTCCTTGTGAAATCATGGATTTATTTAATAATTGCTCAGCTAACTTGATTTTATGGGCCACCTCAGTGAGACAGCAGTAATCTGGGGAGGTTTGCAGTATGGCAGCTCTAAAAAGATTTTTGCCTACAGGAGCATCATATATTACAGAAATCATGAGAAAAACCCCTCTGAATGTCTTCTTCAGTTTCAATGTTTTTTTTCACCAATTTTCTATTTGGCTTACTTTCTCATTCCTTCTCACTGTTTTACCTCACAATTCAAATCTATAAGTACTCCCTTGAAGGTTGTGAAAATTCTCTCTAGAATAAGCACCCCATGGAGCTAATTATTTGCATGATTTGAAATGAGGAATTTGTCATACGTAACCCTTTTTTCCCATCCCTTAACTGACAAGCTCCCACAAATATGTTTGTTGCTTAAAATTGCCTTCCAATGTAAAGAAAAGTCTTGTTAACAAGAGCTACTGCAAAGAACCTTGTACATTCTTAACATAACATTTTGGGGTGTTTGGGTTGTGTGCCATACTTTGAGCTCTGGTACAAGTTTTGTCCTATTTCTGAGTCAAGCATTTCCCAGGACTTGCTCTCACATAGCAAAATGGTTACTAAAGTGCTATAAAAAGTGGTGGACACAATAAAAATGACAATGAATAAAGGCAGCTTAGAGTAACATGGGACTAATTTATTGAATATAAATATAATTTTCCACACCAGACATTTTATAATTCAGCAGTTCTAGAAAATACATATGCAGAGTGAAAATAAGAAGGCAGATACCTTACTGAAATCAGAGCAAATTTGTCAGTGGCTTCAGTGGAAAGGTGCTGAGGCCAGGGATTGTTTTTCAAAGACCATTAATAAACAGAAAAGCACATTCCAAAACGTGATGATTAGAAGTACTTGGCAAACTGAGTACATAATTTGCTGAGCATGGAGTTTGGAATATATGAACTGGGAATGGGAAGCTGCACTTTAGTCCAGATAAAACTGAAACATTTACAGCGAACAGATTTTAGATATATTTTTGCCTTCTCCTATTTAAAACTAGTCCACATATTGTTTGTACACTGCTTTAATTTTATGACAGTTTATGAACATATGATAAACTGGTCTGACCAGTTTTTCTAAAGAATGTAGGCATATTTGAACAATATACAGTTATTTGATTGAACCTGGTCCTACAGTGCAGACATTAAATCTGCTAAAACCCCCAGTGGATAAATAAGCTGTAGGCTGCTATTTGGTCAATTGTCAGAATAGAGGGTATGTTCCTCTGTTATTATTGGCAAAATATGAGCTGCATAATAAAATCTCTCAAGATAAAGTAACTACATTGTTTTGCAATTAAGCTGAAAACCAAATCCTAATTATAAAGGATTTGTAGTATTAATTTGCCATAGAATGGTAAATACAGCAGGACAATTTACATTATGAAGACAAATATTCAGTGAAGCCTAAGGCATTTTGCCCAGATGTTTATGGACTGCAAAATGGCAGAATTTGCCCGTGCAAAAAATGCACTTGTGTGGTAACAGGTGACTGTCACTGAATTTAAAATTACCAGACAGGAGCTTTGGGTCTTAAATCTCCCTTTCATGAACTAGTTTTCTCAGCTTTAAAAAGTACAAGATATGAGAAGAGAGGAAGAGGGATGCTGCAACTGCATCTTAAGAGAATGGTGTGCAGTGCTGGAACCTCCAGGGACAATGCATATATATCTGGGAAATACTTCCTTGTAAGAATGAGAATCAGGTCTTCTGTATAAGCTACAGGCTGTCAGCCATTAATCTGAAACTCCCTGTTTGTTGTTTCACTTCAGGCACTTGAATTAGCCAGTTTTAGGCCAGCCCTACAAATGATATTCATTTTGTGCTTATCTTTGTTAAATTTATTAAAAATCAAATGCACACAGTTTCCCAGCTGTCAAAAAGGGGATTTGCATTAATAAAACATAAGTTATGTTTATCCTGATATTTGGCTTCTCCTCTGAAATTGAGAATTAGTATAATGAGGCATAGAGGCTGTTCTTTTTCAGAGCCAAGCCAAATCAGGACAGAATATATGGACTTGTGATTACACATCTCAGTAATTGGCTTCAAATCAGGGGATGATTTAGAAGCAGTCAAATAACGAAGGAAAAGTTCCTTATTGGGTGATGTCCTTGGAATGTTCAAGAAATTGTCCATAAAGAGTCTGTATTTGAAATGTTTTACTTCTACTCTGGAAGGACACTGGTGTTTAAGCAAAGGTTTTGCCTCCTTCCAAACAGCCAGAGAGAAATAATTAAAGCAGCTGAGAAAAATAACCTTCTGACTTCTTGGATAGTGCCATCTTCCATGATTACAGGGTTTCTTGAAATCAGTTTGAACTCTGCAGGTTGGAACAGTATTCCAGGTGTGTTCTATTACATCTAACTATTTTAATAATTCTCCCTGTTACCAGGTATTTTAGGGCAGTAGCAAACTATATACTGTGAGGAACTCTGACCACAGCCTCTTCAATAAAGTTGCATATGAAGAATTGCCTTTGTGCACCACTTGGCTGGAGTAAAGCAGCACCTATAAAAAATTGGGTTTTTTTTATGTTGACTGTGTAAGATTGCATGTAGTGGAGTTACCTTCTCTGTAATAAAAGACCTGTTTCTCATATACCTTTGTGTGAATGCCAAAAGCAGTTTCCCATTGTATCAAAGATTGAACAAATATAGTTCTGCTGAAATCAGATAAGTTTTAATTTCATTAAATTCTGATGTGTTATTTAAGCCTCATTGCCTTGCACTATTTAAAAATAATTGGTTTTCCTTTTTTTTTTTTTTTAATGGATATATATTTCCTTTATTTTTAGGAGAAAGCACCCTAAAAGAAAAAACAAATGAAATGGAAATTATGACAAAATGAGCATAACCTTTAAAATATTTAGCCTGTAAAATTCACACTCACTGAAAGAGCTGAAAATAATGTACAATTTAAGTTTCTTGGTTCCCATACAATGAATCACTTGGCTTAATTATAGGGGTGTTAGGGCAGAGAATAATCATAGCCTTGCTCTGTGACGCTTTCCTGATCATAAGTAATCACATTTCCCTGTATCTATCTAAACCACACGATGTATGCTGTGTGTATGCAATGTGCTGCAGCCTGTTGTGCATACAGATATATACACAAATACAGAAAGTTAATCTCAACAAGCAGAAGGTGCAGAAGCCACAGATGAGCAAAGAGACAACCTAGGTGGCAAAGCAGAAGGATAAGGGCAAGATAGTTTTGGCATGCATAGTTTATTCTAAGCAAGGCCTAAAATTCATGCAGTATTTTATAAGAGATCCCATAGGTTTGCTACAGTTTTGGTGGAGGATGTGTTTTGAGACATACTTGTGTCTCAGAGTGCAGAAACAGTGAAGACACATTTGTACAGAGCTTTGAAGTGGCTTTCAGGCACGACTGAGAATCAGTTAACTGTGTTCTTTAAAATGACAGTCTCATGGAAAGCATGAGTGTTGAAACAGATATTTCTGAGGCATATTTGTTGTGAGGTGTGCTACAGGACTACTCAATCAGATTGGTATAGAAGTGCCAGAAGCCAGCCAGTTGGTGTGACAGTGGCTGTGTGAACCAGCCAAAAGGCATCTGGTCCTAGTTTTCTGGGTCTTTTCATGGATTATTGAAGACTCTATTTCACTAATATATTTTTCCAGTTATAGTTGCTGTTGTTGTTTTCCATTCAAAGTGGTCTGTACCTATCCAAACCTGACACAACCAATGAAAATGGAATTTCCTGTCTCTCTGGTAGCATTATAAAGTCATTCAGTATAAACAAGCCTTTTCCTTATTTTTTCAGGGGAATATTTTAAAACTGTGTGTCTGCTTCAGGTTTTGGTGGCATTAATGCTGAACAAACAAAACTAGAACCTGGAGAGAGAAAAATTCTCCCACATGAAATGCTGAGATTAAAAATTGTTCATATCAGACAGGAAGCAACTATAATGGCAATGCAGGCAGAATATGTAAAACACATTTTGAAGTAATTTTCTATCCCTCTTCTGTTGCTCAGCCCCAACGGCCATTCAGAGTTATTAATGACAAACTGCTGCATTCAGCTGCTGACCTCATGTTGCTGCCAGGCTTGTGGGTGTTGTCTCTTTCCTTGTCTTGGTGTTGTTTCCCAAGGTGGTTAATGGAATTTGAAGTTAGCAGGTATTTGTGGGTAGCTGTGGCTGCAAATGAGGGTGGCTGAGCAGTCAGCATATATTGTACTTTGTGCTCCTGTGAGAAGGACAGAAATCTGGTATGGGCAGAAGTGAGATGAGCAGTGGGAATTGTCCTGTCCACATTCACCAGTTAAACCTAATGCAGGCTGCAAGTCAGGGTCATCAGTCTTATGACAGGTGAGCAATGAGTTCTCCCCACACTTAATTACCTATAGTNATGAGTTCTCCCCACCCTTAATTTCCTATAGTCAAAGTGTTTTTTTTTTTTTTTTATTGTTATCTTAACTGAAGGTTTTATAGTTACCAGAATCACAGAATATTCTGATTTATAAGGGATTCACAAGGATCATGGAGTCTGACTCTTAAGTGAATGGCCCATACAGGGATGGAACCCACAACCTTGGCATCATTAATATCCTGCTCTACCCAGCTGAGCTACTCTTAGTGGCACCAAGCAGCTTTAACAAAATCCTTCTCCAGAGTAAGCAGTACCCCTAAGACTCTAGGAGATTTAAATTTAAGTTCCTTGTTTCATTAAGATATGTTCCCATGAAATGCTTTTGTTCTAACAAAATAAACTGTTCCACTGAGAAATTTCTAACTAACTCTAGTCATAATCCATTCAATACAACTAAACTGTATAAAGAGGAATAATTTTGTAGGCTTTGTTCCTGAATCTGTAATGCTTCAGAGGAGCTAGACTTACACAGTATTTCTTTAATTTCTAGGAGAAAGCACAGCAATCCTGAATTATGATATATTATGCAGCCTTTTGATAGTTATTAAACTGTGAGGCCAATGTCATATCGCACTTAGCTTAAGCTATTGCATCCTACAGTGTCTTCACAATGTTATTCCCCACCATTACCCACAAAAGCAGACAAGTCCTGCACCACGAAGGGCTGCTAAGGTTTCTATGCACAGAAAATCCCCCACACACGAAGTGAGACAGTTGTGTAGGCTTTGAAATGATGACATGCAGAGCTCCTGATGGAGGCCACCCAACTGCTGAGTTACTCTGTCAGGTTAAGGGTGCAGTGCAAAAGGCCTGCCTTTCACTTACTGAGTCGATTTTGCTGCACAGATGCACAGTCCGCCTCTATTTCTCTTGCAGTCTTGCAGCCTATGGGGAGAGGTGTGAACAATTAGCTAATGAAGAGCACACTGTGTCTAGACAGAGCTAACTGTTAGCAGATGAACACTGTTTATATTTGTCAGTGAGCTGAGTGACACAAGCCAGAAAGATGTGCATCACATACTCCTGGACTTCAAATTACTGTCTTCCTTGAGGTGTTTTGTTCCCTTCATTGTCAGAAAAGCAGATTGTGGCAAGTTCCAGCCTCATCATCTCTTCAGTGATGGAGAGGCAGGATGATAAAACCTTTGAACTACTCACCATCTGCACAGGGTTTCCTCTTCTAGTCTTGTATTTTAGAAATAGAAATATGTATTGCTTTTCATCCACTAGGGATTTACATGATCAAGCCTTAAATACTGTATTATCAGCAGTGTGAGAAATCAGAACTAGATTTAAAGATAGGTGCTACCTTGGGAGTGAGGAATCTACAGATCAGTTCCTGGCTTTGTTGCACATTTCCTGTTTGACCTTGGACCGATCATTTTGATTCACTTTTCTGTGCTTTCTCATCTGTAAAGTGTGAAAAAAGGTGCACCATGCAAGGGAAATTATGTGCAAAGTATTGTGCTACTGCAATCAGGGGCAGGACTTGCAGATATTCCTGTCAATAAACTTGCACATGGACTTTTGTAGTACATTTCTTTTACAGAATGATTTTGTGGAAGATAGACACAAGCAGGAGTGACCACATAGAAGTAACAATTTGTCATTTCACATATGTTGTGGCAGGCAAGGCTCAAGACCTAGATTGCTCTGTGGTCTCACAAGTATAAAACAATGTTTTAGGAAACTTTCAAGAAATCATGTAATCCTTAAGTAGTACCAACTAATGGAAACTCTTAGGACAATTATCTAGGAGTAGAGTTTGAGGTATAAAGAAGAAATTTGTGGTTCTGTCTGGTTTAAAATGAAATGGGTATGTTTTTAAAAGGATTGCTATTAGGAAACATTTTGACTTTTCTTTCTAGCTATAAACAGATGCTTATTCATATTATTCCAGATTTACTAGCTAAGGCTGCTTTTCATCAGCAAGTAATAAATCCCTCTTGACTGACTGGCAAGGCACAACAATCAAGCTGGCATACAAAGGGCAAGCTTGCTTACTGTCATTGCAGTGATTTTATAGTCCTACTCCTGCAATATTCCTGTTGACTCTGGTAGATCCAACTCAGTTTTCATGATCTGTTCACAAGAAGAAACCCTGAGGGATTTTATTTTGTCTGTACTGAGGGCTGGATGCAAACTACACTCTATACAATATAGAGCAAACCTCACAAAGACAAGAAGAGACTGAGCACACCCCGTCTCTTTTGTGGACAATGTTTCCTTGAATAAATTACACTGAGGATACAAAAAGAGAAGGAAATGTTATGACTTTGCTAATGTGACCCTGCATTCTCTGTGTAGGTTTTTGAGTGGCTGTCTGTTCAGCCCTCCAGGCTATATCCTTGCCAGAGAGTGATCTGAAAAATGATGCAACAAACTGGTGCATCAGAAATCTCTAAAAGATTGATAATGATTGAAAGTGATCTAGGCTCTAAGTCTGGTGGCATTGGTAGGTGTGGTAATGGAAATCAAACACCACAGAGCCTTTTTGAATAGGCCTTGGAAATGGAATTGCAGAATCCCCTTACCTCCTGAGGTGATCATTTCACCTAAGAGCTGGCATGTTTCCATTCATTACTGGCACTTTGGTGATAAAAAGCGTAGACATGAAGTCTACTGCTGGCCCAGAAGGAAATCCAGTCACAGTTTTGGGCTGAAAATGTTTTAAGTTTGGATATTTACAGGTAGATGTCTACATCCTAAGTCATGACACTTTGCTGGATTTTATAGGTGTGTGAAGAAGAAAAGACACTTTTCAGTCATGATCCATATGATTTATTTCACTCCTCTCTGTTAACGTGATACAAATACAGAACTAGAAGCACTATGTTCTCTCCATTGCCTGTGATGGAAACCTTAGATGCAGATGGTAGCACTGAAACTCTCCTCTAGATTACACTAATGTGACTCAAAATGTTTAAGCTATTCTGCAATTTGGGAATCACTAGGATTTTTTAAGATCAATGCAGCTTTCAGATGTCTTCTACAAAGGTCACTGAAAAGTGACAACTGAATTAAAAGATTTGTGTTTGAATTGCAGGATGTCTCTCCTGCTTGCTGTGCAAGGTGAGGAATTCCACTCTACATGCTCATTTTCCCTACGAGAGCGTCAGACGACCTGAGACTAAAATTTGTTCTATAGATCAGTCAGGTTGTTTGACATATCTTGCTTTGACTTAGGGGAACTGGTTATTTTTTATTTTTTTTTTTGAAGTTTGCCAATTTTTCACATAGCAAAGGAGTAGAAAGAGGTCAGCTACAGTTCAGTAGGAAATGTGTAACACCTCTGGATTCACTTTACCAAGGATTACTTCCGGACATTTGCTCAGAGTGAACCTCCCTTCAGTCTCATCAAGGCTGATAAACTTCATGAGAAGACCAAGACACTCTGCTCTTAAAAGCTTGAGTTTTGGAGAGGACTTAATCAAGGGAGCCCTCATTATTTGTATTTACATAGCATACACACTGAATTATTATTAGCTTTCATGTTGTATTCCTAACACATTTGAAGTATAGAAGTGGAAACTGGGAATAATTTGTCTGTGAACTACATGCCTGTGGGGTGTGAGCTAAAATGCCTTCTTTGATCTAACAATGAAGTGAACTTCTGTCATGGACCACACACTTGAAACAAGGCAAGCAGTGGAAAAACAGAAGGAAGGGTGCAAGCACTAATGCTAAGGTCCATGTACAGTGTGTCTTTTCCTCTCTGCTCAGCCCTAAGATTACAAGGCAGTTGCTGGGGCATTTGGAAGAGTTCTGTGTTGCTGTGGAGCACAGCAAGACTTTGAGCTTAGAACTAATGCACATAAGTAGAGAATAAAATTATTCCTTATTGCTTTGGTGTCTGGTGCTTGTGTTTCAATGATTTTGTAATCTTTCTCTAAGTGCTCTTTGCTCAGAGGTGGGAGAAATCAGTTCATTAGGTACCCTCTTTAGGTGGGTTGCTTTTCATTTTTCTAGTTGACAGATATTTCAGGGTTTTCAGTCGGTACAGGGGGAGTTTTCAGGCAGCTTCTTTGTGGTAGTGGGGGGGGTCGATGTGTGTTTTTTAGTTTTTTATTTTGTTTTTTTTTTTGTTTGCTTTTAGGGAGGCTTGTTTGGTTGGTTGGTTTGTGTTTTAATATGCTAACCTTATTTGTCACAGACTAAGGTGTAGGTCTATGGTTATGCAGTGTGGGCATAATCTGTAAAAATGTTTGCATTAAGATACACAGAACCATACTCAACCTTGATAATATTGTTACTGATTTCACTAAGGCTATATGAGGGCTGAGTTCTCCTCTGTTTGAAAGTCAGCTGATGGTTTTCATCATGAGGAGGAGGCTGAATAAATTTGTGTCACTTATTTGGGATATCCTTATTTGGGATATCCTGCCTTTCCCCTCCAGAAGAGTCAAATATGTTGGTTTAATAGTGATTTCATTGTGTTGCTTCCCACTAGATGCAAGCCCTATCTTGCCAGCTTGAAATGTTGGGTGTTTTTTCATCATAAATGAAGCATAAAAAAAACACTGTCCTTATGCTAGAAGGCAAACAGAGGAGGATATTAAAAGTGCTCTAACTGTGATCAGAGAAATTCTTAGCTGTCCCAAAGTGACTTCAGCTTACTAGTCTGATTAATTTTTTACAGTAGTTATGCTCCAGAACCACTTACTGTTTTTGGAAATCCAACCTACTCCCAAATGCAAGTACATGGAAATAAGAACTCTGCCCAACTCACTGCAGTAAATTAAAATCAGATGTCAGAAGACAGCCTCTAGCTGTGTGCCTTGCATATCTTGTAGATGGTATTGCCCACAATCTCCTGTAAAGGAGCATTTGAATTGCCCCAGTGATTTCTGCAACACACCAAGATAAATGGAAATCAGAGCTGGTTTACCTTATGTGACCAGCTGAAAACAGGAGGTGAGCTGTAAGCAGCTTAGATGATGCTGTCCTTGAAGATGCCAGGGTGGGGTGAGCAGCTCAGGGAATGAACAGCTCAGCCATCCAACTTTAAAATGCCACCACAAGTCTGTCAGAAGCTCTAGCTGAAAGAGCCTTAGCCATGTAACAATAAGCATTCATGGAGGAAGTCACCATCTTGATCTCTTGCTCCATTACTAACTGGAATTTTGCCCAAATAAGGACATCATGGTTGTATCTGAGGAAGAGGACATAGAAAAGTTTCATAGAATTTCAGAAGGGCAGAAGACTTCCTTTGTTGATAGCTTTTGAACTTGAGTCTCATGTAAAGCAAAAACGTAAACTGAAACAAGGAGCACAGACGATATCATGTACTGACTCTCCTCCCAACTTGATAAAGTCATTGATATTAAGAGGACATTAAATTACCTTGGGCTCCCCAAACTGTCATTCCCTTCCCAATACAAGTGATCCTGAGAACCTCTGTGGCCAATTAGTAGGTCTGTCCAGCATGACAGAGCCACAGGAAAGACGAGACCAGAGGTATGCCCATTTTGAGAGCTGCTTTATGGAAGCATAAACCATATAAAGCTCTGGGACCACCAGCTTGTGCCTCTGTGAACTGAAACAAAATCCAGGCCTGACTGTGACAGCGTGTGTCTAGACAGAAGTGTGCAGGCAGGAGAACAGCCCACTCTTCCACTCTGATAGTGACCCATGTCCTCTGCCAAGCACAGGGAGCAAGTACACTGAGTGCAGAGACAAGGTTTCCACAAAGTCAGAGAAGAGAAAGAAAGAAAATCTCTACAATTTATCTATTTTTCTGCTTCCTTTAGGGTGAGGGAAGGAGCATTAGAGAGAAGGAGAGTAGGAAAGAAGGAAAGCATGTTATTAGAGTTTAAATTACTAGTGAAGATATGTTTTCTAGGGAAGCGTTGAATAAGTTTCAATAATCTATATCTAAACACCAAAAGGCACAAAAATTGTACCAAGGCTAAAAAAACTGGAAGCTAAAAACAATTAGAAAATACAGGTTTAAAGATAAAACCATTTGCAATTTAGTGAAAATTAGTTCTGTAATGGTACTGATAGCCACTCTGTCCCTGTTCTTTTAGCTTTGTTGTATAGTAAGGTGACTTTTGAAAAATCTTTACCCTTTGAGGCAGCAGGTGGTATCATTTTTGACACTTAACACAATATTTGGGCTAAGCATCTAAAATAAGGATCAGTAAAAAATCACAGAAAAGTCAAAAGTCAGAAACACTTGCAGACATTTGCCTCTTTCTAATTTGAGAGGTCATCAGCTGGGAGAAAATACTTTTTTACTTCCTCAGTCAGCCTAGAACCTAGAATCAGTCCAACATCTAGAGTCAGATTTAGAATTGACTTCTAGGTGTGAAAGGCTCTGAAAGACTGAAATGAAACATGAGATTTAAAATAAAAAGGTGGAAACACAGTGCTTTCATTGCTCTTTGTTAGCATGATTTTCATATAATTAAAGCTGCAGGTGTACTTTTGATTATGCAGGTATTCTGGTGTGTGGTTCTTTGTAAATAATATGTTTTCAGTGCTTGCTGGCAGATTGTTCATTATGAGCTCATTTATTTGGGTTCCCTAGTTCAAATAGGAAAACAGAAGCCAAATTCTGGCTTGGTTTTCTTGTGAAAACCTTCACAGAGGGACAAAGGAGGTGTTTTTTTCTGGGGAGGGCACAATTTCCCTGATTTCCTTTCAGTATGTCAGAGAATTCAACTTCTCCAGCTAAGCAACACTTGAAAACTATTAAAGGAGACATGGACTTACACACCTTATGTTCTATATTTCTGAAACCCAAGAAAAGTGGCTCTGTTAGAGATACACAGCTAGGTTTTTCCTGTACAGTGAGCCTGGTCATTTATGTTATGTAAATCCTGAATAATGGCAAAGTCTGTGAATTTGATCTGAGATGGAAGCTAACCCCTTGAGTTTTCTCCCACTTGATCAAAAATACTTCAATACTTCAGATGTAAGAGGTGTGGGAACAGGACAAAATGTTAGGAGTACAGTGCCTTATTAATCAGAATTATTTACATGTTCCTGCAAAGCTTCTACCTTGTCCTGTATCAGTAACTCAATTTCAGCCTCTAAATGTGTATGTGCTTGAAGGCTTCATCATGTATTTTGCACCAGGATATGCTCTTTTGCATAATAACCAGCACATATTGGTTAGTCCTTTGGGTTCTCTGACCTCTAATAAGATAAACTGTAGCAGCTCATAATTTCAGTGATCTGGATTCAAACATTGAAGCCATGGCTTAAAATTTCAAGGGTCCATATACTGTATTTAATTTCAGCAGAAGTATAATTCTGCCCTCCACATCCTTCCTGTCTCTCTCCATCCCAAAAAGGCATATTTAAAGCAATCTGAGAAACAATAGCACCTCTGTTATTTAGATTCAAATATTTTGACTGCGCATTCTATTAGTCTACCTCAGAAGAGACTCCTTTCAATGTAATTTTTAAAATTCAATTTTAAAGTAACACAAAATTCTGCTTCTGAAACACAGCTAAGAGACGACCCAGTTAAGGAGCTGCATAGAAAGCCTATGAGTGCAAAGCATCTTTTTGAATGCACTGATGAAATTACTTTTCCATTGTCGTTAGATACTTTCCTTCTGACAACCAGTTAATCACGGAAATAATCTTTTAAATATGCGTTAAACCATAGCTATGCCTAATCATCCCATTAAACATCAGCAGGTCATTCTTTGCAAAGATAAATAGCTTAAAGAGCATTCTTCCTTTGATCATGTTATCTCCTGATGCTTTTGATAGGAGGGCAACTGCATCCTCCAGATTTCATCAGTCCAAATCTTCAGTGAGCTGCCTGCATTGCGCCTGAAATTTCCTCGAGTGAGTGGAGCGTGCAGCTCTTCACCATCACAGAGTGAGAAGCGTCTGTGAATTTTACTGTATGACAGCCTGTACTAGTAGGTGTCCAAATGTGGATCATTCATGAGTATGGAGGGGATATTAGAGCATAGGAGTGGGAAAGATGTCCCATTATGGCAATAGGCACAGGGCTAAGTTACTTAAGAGTTACTTCAGCCACTACATAAACAAAACAGGCCTTTTCCTCAGAAGTGTGTTAGATTGAATCAAGTTGGACCTTCAGTGCCCCAGGAGCTGGCCTGCCTTCTAGCTCAGTAGGGTGATCTGCAGTGACTAACCTATTTCCTTCAAAGCAAAGGGTTTTAGTCCTTCTCAGTCAGTCAACATACCAAAAATGAGGCACTCAAACCCCTAGGTGTGGGCCAGTTGTCTACTTCTTAGGTACCATGGTGTATAAATTACATGGTGGAAAAGCAGTCACTTACACTTTCTTCCATTATTCTGGGGTACTGAGAGTACAGAGAATGTTGTGTCTTGTAAACTGAAGAGCTTATAGAATCATATCATAGAATCATAGAATGGCCTGGCTTGGAAGAGATCCTAAAGATCATCTGGTTCCTAGCCCCCTGCCATAGGCAGGGACACCTTTCATCACACCAGCTTGCTCAGAGCTGCATCATCTTAAGACCTTTTCTTTGAGATATATCCTGTCTCAAGGTCTGAATTGGGAGAAGAATTCAGCAAAGTGCCACTTTCTGTGAGATGATTATGCAAAGCTGGGGGGTTGTTGGACAACTGCTTTTTCATCAGAAGACAATCCTCCTCTGGGCTGTGAAGAGAAACGGGGAAAATTACGTCTTTGATTGGCACAGAAACCGATATAGAGGTAAACCCCAGTGCCTACCTCAGTGTGAGGAATGTAAGCATGCATTCCTTATTGATAAGGTACAGAAGAGTGCGTGTGCCTGCTCTAAGGCTGTGAGGAAGAACAAAAACCAGAGCCAACATGATGACAGAAGTTATTGCAGCTTTGATAGCCCCACTTAGACTGTGCACTGTAAATGCAGGCACTTCCATACACTGATGTTGAAAGGATATTATTGCTGGCCACTGAAAGCCTGTCTTTGTTTCTGTCTATATTTCTACAAGAATAGTCCTGGCAGGGCACTGTGATACAGTCTGAGCATGCTATTAGAAGCACAGCTCCAGGTGAAAGGCAAAGTCCACTCTGCCACACAGGCACCAGTTGCATATTGCTCAGCGATGGAAGCCAAGCAGCTTGGCAGATAGGTGTCAAGGGAAGGTAATTACAGTATTTTAGTGGTTCCAGAACTGACAGTACAGCTGCCCACATGCTTTGCAGCTATTTTATTGATTTGTCTACATGAAATCAAAGATGCTTGCATCTTTTTACATTACATTTATTATTTTATAGCCCAGCTTGGCAGATTGGAAGAGTAGCTGGAAGTAGGGTAATTTACCTCCTTGCTTCAGCAGGGGTTTTGAAATGTGAGAATTTTCTTCTGCGTATTCCAAAGCATTAAATGTCAATGGGGCATACTGAAAACTGGAACTGGATCTTTAGGAATGCTTAATTAACACTGTGTGGGGCAAAGCAGCCTTTTTCATTAGCTAACAGTTTTCCATTACTGTTCATTTAAACTTTTCAAGCACTGGGTTAAAAGGTGCTTGTTTGAATAATTTGAGTGGTAAAATGTCAAGTGTGCTTTCAACTAACGCTTTAGGAGGAGCATGGCTTATGGTTAGCTGGGGCAATAAAGTCCAACCAGATGAGCTGTTCTTGCCTGAGTTCATCCGGCTGTGTTCTTTGGAGAACACATATGACACAGCCTGTTATCTTGTAGCATTGTGTTGTGCAGGAAGATGACACTCTGCCTTTCAAAAAGCAGCTGTTTCCCTCTTTGTTCCTGCAGCAGGAAGCCTTGCCTTTATGTCTGCCTTTTCAATACTGTTGTATGATGACATGATTAGAAAGGTGCAGGTTCTCTACTGCTTGGTGTAGGGAAAAAGCCACTTTACTTATATTTTCCTGTTTTTCTCTCAAAACTTTTTCAACCACCATTAAGTGGAGATTGTTGCTTAAGTGATGGCTCTTCCTCTACTTCCAGACCTGGCTGTGCATTGCTGCAAACACAGTGGCAGCAATGCTAATGAACATGTGGCTGGGCTGCGATCTGGGTCAAGGAACTGACCCTAGCAGAAATTAATCTGTTTCAAAAAAAGGAAGTGTTTTTGAAGCTGCAGCCTCAGGAGCTATGAATTGACACCTCTCACCTTATTGGATTCCGGAATGTGCAATTTCACAGTAAGGATGATTGCTTTTTCCCTTTCACTGCTAGGCATTTATTAAATTCCAGGTATGCAAAGTGATACTAGCAGAGGTTTAATTAAAAAATATGTTGGGAGTGCCTCCAGCGTAGGGGTGGACCCTCTTTATGTGAGATGAAATACATCAGCGTCTGAGGAGGAAGGAAGCTCATTTCAGCAGTAGTGAATGAGAAGGTGCAATAGGTAGAATCACTGACTACAGTACTGTATCAACTCAGGAAAATAATATTAACATTATTGCAGATTATGCTAACGTCCTATCTGATTCCATACCCTCATGGTTGTCTTTAAGGTAATCTCAGAAAAATAAATTAGCAATATCTAATTATATACTGATTACTTATGCCATACCTCCTTACATTGTCCTACCATCCTCTGATCCATGTTTTGGGCTCTCTGAGTAGCAAATAGCATTGTATCTTCAAGTTAAATAAACTAGTTTTTCATTAATTTGTTTAATAGCATTCAATGCTTGTCTCAGATTACTGACATCTAAACATACTGTTAAAACAGGTTCTATTACATAAACTTTTAATATGTAAAAATAAAGGGCTTTCGCTTGTTCAAACTTGCTGTCCAATTTCCCTGTGTTTCTCATCATTCATAATTTATGAAAAATTGTGAGTAATCATTCTGAATTTATTTTCACAAGACTATTTGTATCTCCATGAGGCTCTGACAGTTCCACCCTCAACCACCTCTTTGTAAAGCTGAGGATTTTCAGCCTGTGTAACTTTTCCTCTGACAGAAGCCACATGTCACTTCCGTGTCTTGTTTTCACACTGACAGTTTTTGTGCATGACCTACATCGAGCAGAGTCTGGTTGCCATTCCAGCTTGTGCTCACCACCTAACTGATGCTGTGGAGAGCTTTCAGTGGGCCTTTTGGATGTGTTCCCCCAGCAGGGACAGCGAGGACAGTGGAGGTGGGCGCTGTGTCCACGCAGTGTGCTTTTGTCCCCTGCCGGTCACTGTGCGTTCGCGAGCGCTGAATTTCCTCTGCTGTCTCGCTGCCTTGTCACGCAGCAGTTCTGTATCACAGCTGTGCAGTGGTGAGGTACAGTTACAAAAATGCGGTTTTATTTTTAATGCTACGGATAACATTATCATTAATGAGCTTTTCCACATCTGCTCTCACCATTTCCATGTAGTTTATGAACTACAAGAACATATGGGAACACAGATTCCAGCGCAGTCCCTGTCTGCAATCAGCATCCCTGGCAGACCCCATCTGCTATGAAACCCCCCAACATTTACCATCCCTGCTTCCCTTTCTCAGTTATCTTCATCTTATGGTTTGTTTTTTTTTTTAAACCTGTGACATAGGAAGCTGTTAAAGGGGATCCTTTAGGGAAACTTTAGTAGAGTTTTTAGTTGAGGGCACTCCTGGGACTCGTTGTCCCTGCCTGGCCCCTGGGGCTGCCTATTCCATGTGGTTCCCAGGGCACTGTCAGCTGTTGGGACCCTCAGCCCCTGCTCCACTGGTGCCACAGAGGGCCTCATGTCCAGGACCCACAGCCCTGCCTGGCCCTGCCATGGACCATGCCCATCCTGGTCACACACAGGGCTGTGTCCAAGCCCAGCCCCAGCCTCAGCTGGTCGGTCTGTCCCAAGGCAGTGCCTGGTTCCCAGGGCTGGAGCTGCCCCAGCCCCTCCAGTTTCCCCGCTCCTGGCTGAAGCAGTGGGACAGACCCCTGTCCCATGGGCTCCCCCACACTGCTCTGCCTTGACAATGGCACTTGTCACTTCTTAAAACTGCCCTGTATAACTTCCTCTTCCAAAGGCTGGATTGACTGCTCCTACTGTATTATGTAATTATCTACAAATGCTATTCTTATTGTAAATGACCAATTTAGCTGATATGGAAATCAGTCTCATTTGTCAGTTTTTTTCTCCAAAACCTCATTCAGTCTTGAAACAAAACTCTTAAATCTCCTAAAACAAACCTCTAAGCTCTACAGCCAAGCTGAGTGACAAAGCTATGCACTGCAGTTAATAGCCAGGGTATTCATAGCTGAGATTGTTTTAGGACAGCTGTGACAATGTTATCTGTGATTATTTTTGCTTAATTTTTTTTCTAAAGCTGTTGATATTTTATTTTAAACACCTCCTCAAACTTCCCTCTAACAGAACCCTTGCAAAGAGCTTAGTGGCAAATATTGATGCAAATCAATCATTTATCTTTTATTATACAACTCCTTAGAGTGCCCTTGTACTTCAGATCTGAGTGCTGAGGACTCTTGCTACCTGGTTGGTGTTTTCAGAAAATATACAGCTTCTATGTGAGTAACAAGCTCTTTCTCAGAATAATTTTTGACACTGTGTTACACATTTACCAGCCTTTTTATTCTTCTCAGTTTTCTGTTTCTTTTGCAGACTTCTATTTTTGAAGATATCATGATGCTTTTCATAGTTTCTTGTACTCTCCTTCTTAACTATACTAACTTTTCTCTAGGTTTTTAAAGTCTTTTGATTGTGGTATGTGTTTCTTCTGAACATCTCATTTTTATTTTATAAACTGTCTCCAAGGCAACTGTAAGCATTTTTATCTTTTTAGCTGCTTCTTTTAATTTAATAAGCTTCCTAATTATTAGTGAAACCCTTTTTAGGTTTTTTGCTTTTTTTTTTTTTTTTTCAGAAGCAGGGCTGGATACTGGTAGAGTTTTTGTGGGGTTTGTGGGTTTTTGTGGGGTTTTGTGGTTTTTTTGTTTGTTTGTTTGGGTTTTTTTGTTTGTTTTGGGTTTTTTGTGTTCTAGCATAAATGCTGAACCTGAACATAGTGAATTGTTATATAGAACAGGGCCTTGGCACAATTCACCACTAAAATATGAGTATTTTATTTTTTATGACTTCACCAGCTAGTTACTTCAATAAGCAATTGGTTAAGGAATCCAAATACTTTATTTCTGCATCACTTCCTGTCATAAGATCTGAAGTCTGCCTCTGTTATCTCCCATCCTGCTCTGTCACTGGCAGAACTCTGATGTATATATGTCAATATAGAACTTTAATGTATAGATATTCCTTATATTTCTGAGTGCATTGAATTTATTGGCTTTCATCCCTTAAAATACGGCACTCTGAACAGCTGCACAGTATTTTATCATTTGTGTACACTGTTATCCTTATTATCAGTGTTGCACAGGTTGTCTCACTTTCATTTGATTTCTGAATGCCTATTACATGGAAACAGGTGTTTGAGTTTATTTTAATTTGCATTTGCTAAAAAAACACTCACCTAGTGTTTTTTTTCAGCTGTTGCTGATAATCAGTTAACTTCTGCAAAGTCATGCTTGAATAATGTCGCTGTCTTCTCATTGTCCCTTCCTCTGTAGCTTAAAAACCACCCTGAACATTTTACATTTCTGAGAGCTCTGGTTGCAAGTTGTTTTGCAATCATATTATATTTAAATCTGAGTTAAGGTGCCTTCCCATTTGTAGAACCTCACCCTTGTCTGCAGCTTTAGCACTGTTTATGTGAAGAGTTTGTCCAGAGTATCAGCAGAAGTTTCCAAGTAATTTGGCCATGGAGGAATGGTTCAGTGAAGACAAACTGCACTTAATAGCCACCTCAGCTCTTGTAATAGTGCTAAGCCTCTCTCTCCCTGTTGATGACAGCTTCAGCCTAATTGCTGGCTACGTTTTCTATGCACTGCTATTAAACAGGCACTGGTTTCTCTGCAGTTGCCTGGCATGTCAAATAATTTCTTTACAACAGAGCTTATCATTGTGACGCCTATACAGCCCCACTGATCTTTCCCAAAGTCCTTTAGCACATGTGCAGACTTAAGTCCACTCCCTGGTGTGCTGGGTGCAGTAATTGCTGGAGAGGAGGGATAACTTGCTGTCCCCCATCTGCCCAGCACGCTCTGACAGGCATATGGGGCAGCTGGGTCACGGTGTACGTAACGGAGGGAGGGCGGTTCCTGGGTGTTTTATTTATTTCATATTTGTGGTGGGGCATTAGGAAGGGCTGAAGAAGTGACAAGGTGTCACTGTTTTCACTGCCTCAGCTGCTTCTGGGGGCTTATGCAGCTGCACAGCTGGATGTCCAGGGGATGAAATGGAAGCTGTGCTCTTGGCTCCTTTCCAACTGGCTCCAAATGCACTTGAGAAACTTCCATGTGATAGTTAATGTAGCACCTGCTCAACAAACAGAACCCGAGTTTCCCCTCCTCTGCTATACTGTACATCTGTTATTTTGCTGACATGGAAACTAGCGTAACAATTAGATTCATTACTTGCCCTCTAAGCTGATTCCAGCAAAGCTGAAAAGACCTTGGTGTGTTTTCCCCGTGATTGTTTAGGCTGCAGCACAAATTAAGCAGTTCTCCCTCCAATGAGATTTGTTCTGCACTGCAATTGCACTTGCACGTGTATGTTCGTGCTCGAGGTAAGACTGAGAGGCAGCATTTTCTCCTGGCCAAATATAGACTCCAGCCCTCAGCAGAGATGTGTTTACTTTTGGAGTTCTGGGTCCAGGTCTAATTAGAGATCAGAGAGAGCAAATATGCAAATGCCTGAAGAAGACGGGCACAACCTCACCTGTCCTTTGCCCTTTACGCCTTCTCTGTTGGGACTTAGTGGGACATTCCAAGTATCCCAGCAGTTTCAGACAGCTGCTATTAACAAAATAATCTGCCAGAGAATGTTTCCTTTTTCTCCACAAACTTGGAATTTCTCCCTTCAGAAAATCCTACCACTTCAAGGTCAGGACAGGGAACAATCATTCTTGAGGGAGTGACAAGGTTAAAGTCCAAGTTCTCCCCCACTCCTCAGGTCCCCCACAGCTGTTATTTACTACTGCTGTGTGACTTTTAATAACCTTGCATTCTATAGGGTTACTCACATGCTAAAGACAAATAGATGCCTAAAACTGGAAGCTAAGTAGTTAACTACTGAAAGCTGTCTCTTTCTGACTTCACTTTAAGTGATTTCATATTTCTGTTGTATGTTTTAGACCTTCTGCTACTCAGACCACTCCTTAGCTTTGGAATTAATGAGGATTAGATAATACTCTGAAACACAAATCTAAAGCATGTTGCATTTTGTGAGGTTTTGATTCTCAGTAAAAGCACTGTGCTCTGCATGGTTCCCTAAAAGGTACATTGTTTTGAAGTTGTTATTTTGCAGCAACCAAGTACACCATGGTGAGAAAGATGCAGTGTGCAATCAGTTTGCTGTTATTTTACTCTTTTGCATTATTTGGTTTCTCTTAGTACTAAATTACCATTTTATTCTGTGTCCTCATCAGGAAAATATCCCAGAGATATGTAAATGAACTCCTTACACGGTCAAGTTTTTTGATATATCAAACAAAAAAAAATTCCTGAAGATTCTTGTGGATCTGGAAAATAATAGAATACCCTAATCTCAGTTACACCAAAATGAGAGCTCCTCAGTAAACATGAAAATTTTCTCTTTGGAAGCTGTGAATAATACAGAAAGGGTCTGAGTGAGAACAGCTCTCTACTTTACAGTAAACTTTCACTCAGATATCAGCATTCTTTTTTCATTCTTGCTTGTTTTTGGCATGTCTGCCCTGAATCAAGAGCAGTAGTGAGACTTTCTTACTGCTCAGAAAACTGTCTCCATGAAACCACTTACCTAGGATGTAAGAAAGTCTCAATGTAGTTCTAACAGCTGGTAAACAAAGAATGTGACTGCTTCCCTGCAAGCCTTCATGTGTAATGAAGCAACTCCAGTTAATTTTGCATTCACTTTTGTTAGAAATCCTGGGGTCTGGCTGTTTATGAAATTTGAGCACCCTATTTTGACATTTAAATTATTTTGGCTTTTTGGAAGGCAGGAATTCATTTAGAGCAAAGGTAAAATTTATTTATTGTGCTTTGGTTAGAGGAGGTACGGTATGACCACAGTGGCTCTGTTTCAGGAAGGGTTCTGTGTTGTTCCCTGACATGAAATGAAATGCAGCAGGTAAAACAGAGGACACTATTTGGAGCAAAGAGGAATGATCTTGGGAAGGATCCTGGAAGGGGCTTGTCCAGGCACCTTGTGAGCAGCTGCTGAGGAAAGTGCCCACCCTCAGCTCAGGCAGAGACCAGGGAATTGTGCAGCCCTGCTTAATCTTCAGGGCATCAGTCCAGCCCCAGTGGGACAGAGAAAAAACCTTGCATGTGCCTTAGTTAGATCACAGCACAAACCTGCAACTTAGTGACTCTTGCTAATTAGGATTCTGTGCTACTGTGTGGTTTTATACCCTCCCTACCAATAATGCCAATCTATGCTAAAAGCAGAATTTGTTCCACAAAAAATTTCCTTTTGAAAGCAGGATGGTTGAAGTGGCACCCTTGCCATTTGTTCATGCTGCTTATACAATGATGTCCCACTAAGATGAAACATTATTTTTCTTCCTATTGCTATTTTTTTTTTTCTACCAATAGCAGAGCACGAGCCGTCTATCTTTTAGCAAGAACTTTTTTTTTTTCAGGATATGGGGCTTAGTTATTCAAAAGAAAGCAAGATACAGCTTTGCATAACTATTGAGGTTCTTTTCAGAGGTTAATTTGTTACGTCACATAGATTATCTGCTCAAATACTGTACATTCCCTTACCCTGAGGCACAGAGGTTCATTAAATGAGCTATGCAGTGAAAAAACCAGACTTTTTCTAATACAGTTTCTAAGCCTCCTGGCAGTTCTGTGCAAAACATCCTTCCCATGCTCTCAGTTATGCAGTGTTCCAAAGGGGACCCACTGTGCATCTGTCATAAGCTTTTTCCAGTGTCACTAGTAATAAGGATTAACCTCTCTATGCCGAGCTCCTGAGAGTTGGCTTTTTATGGAGACATAAAGAATGTCTGAGGGCAGAAAGCAGGGCTATACTGGTGCTGGATCCTTGGCTTTAGCATCCACATCCCCCAGTGACTGGACAGACCCTGAATTAGTTGACCTTCAAGGTAGGGTGAAATACCAGTCTGTTCACTCAACCTTGTGCCTAAGGGAGGTAATCGTAGGGATTGGAAACATATTAAATAATAATGCTCAAGGACGAGACACTATCTAAGCTGACATTTTGTCAATTAGCTATGCAAATTGTCTGAAAGCTTTTCATGAGTAGAGGAAGTGTGTGGGGTGTATTATGCCACTCCCCAAACAAACAAATAAATAACTAAAGCTCTGTGTTCCAATGACAAAGTTGGTGAACTCCTGCTGAACTCTTAAGAAACCATTGGAACAGTATGACTTATTAATAGGTAGCACATAAAACTGAACTATTGAAGTTGCATTATCCTAGGCTACACCACAGTATTTATAGTGGGCCAAATTCACTCTCTCCTGGCACAGGAAGCAGCACAAAAAGCTGCCAGAAACTGATCCTCCCAGCCTGAGCTACAACCCTTCTCAAACCAGCAGCCCACTCTTTTTCCCAGCTGCTCCAAAAAAAGCTACTTCTGCTTCTTTTTTTGTCCTGGGAAGGGACTCTGAAGGTGCCAGAGGGTGAAGTGCACTCAATGGTGAGCCTCGCTCAGTAAAGATCAGAGCTGGAAGCTGGAGTTTGTGAAGTGAATGAACTTGGTCAGCTTGTGTGCAGCTTTTTTGTTTCTCCACTCTCCACTTTTCTCTCTACTGTTCTCCTGAGCTATAGTCCAGAGTGGGAATGAGTTAACATCTTTTCTGAACCTCTGTCACTCCAAAGCTGGGCACAGTTGCAAACATTTTGCTCATGGACTTTCTCTCTCTCCCACTTCCATGGTCCTCAGTTGCTCCAGGAGAAGTCGCCTGTTTGCCCTTCAGTGACACAGGACAGAGCAAGTTCAGTGCTTCATCCCCCAGAGTAGTTAAGGGTGCCAGGGCCAGTGAGTAATGCTGCAGGCATTTGCCTGGACATCTTTGCTGGTTTGCAATGCGTCCTCAAGGGACAATCTGCTTGTTTGAGCTTAACTTTTCTTTTTAGAATTCTTTTGGTTGAATCTCTTGAACAACTATTTTTTAAGAAATGGACTACTTTGCTTTCTTGAAAATATCAGTTATGCAAGCAGAAGTAACTAGTAACTGTGGCAGCAGAGCTGTTTTGCACAAATGTGACCTAAATTTCTTTAACCTGAGGCTTTAGTTGGTTTCAATGCATGAACCTGAAGGCAAAATGAAACTACGATATTTCTTGTTGTTTCATGGGGTATTTCCAACTCTTTAAAATCCCATCAGAAAAATCAGGCCTTATGTATGAATCTGCAACCATGAAAAGCTAAAGTATCACAAAGGAAGATACATATAAATACCCAGTTACCAGTATACCTCTGGTGGTATCCTTATTTCTGATTAAGGAATGGCTGGACTAATCACAAATAGTCAGGGATTTGTAGTTTGATTCAATTAAGCAGCATGTTATAAATTATGTTAATATTTTTCTGTCTTTCTGAAGGACCCATATAAATATAGCAGTGTTACTAGCTGTTGTACTCCTCACTGGCAGCTCATCTCTTATTCAAATGGATGAGTAACTGTGGGTGGAATTCTCAATTCTTTATTCTTTCCTAGTTCACTGAATTTTCCTTTACCTCTTTTTTTGATTAAAACGCTCTCATTATGTATTCAGTGATACACATTCATATCAAGATATTCTCTGTGTTTTGATTAAGTTACTAAAATGAAAGCTAATTATTGACCCTATTGTAAGCAGCTGTATGTAGATCATGAGTGAGATAGATTGATGCATTCTGCCTTTTTTTAAAGAAACACATACCTTGCAGATCAGAATCCACTGACTGGGAGTTAATGCATACAGAAGCCTTCAGTTCTTAACACTACCTTGTCTGAGTAAATACATGTTCAGCCACCACTATGTTAATGGATTCAAGCACTCCTAATGATTTTGGAATTAGTTTATATACTGAGGTACCTGGACTGCTTTATTTACTGGAGTGGCTGGCTAAGAGGCTTTGTTAGCCTAGAGGCTGTTCCTTTCGTGTATGCATGCGCGAGACATCCACTGCAGATTCTCAAGTTGCATTGACTTTGTTGCCAAGATGGCAGGCAGCTGTCAATGTGGACACTAGCAAACACAGATGGAGCGAGTCATTCAGGAAGGGATGTGATATTTGACAATTCAGACTTCCAAGGGGCTTAGCAGGTCGGCAGCTACCACAGCCCCATGTTGTCTTTTTCTCAGATCAGCATAACGAATCATGCCTGGGAGACCAAGTTAATCCCTTTCAGGTTCCCTGGACTGTAGATCTTTCTGAATTTTCCTTTCTTTAGCCCTTTGTTTTCCTCCTGCTTTGTAGTGAAAGTTAGCTACAGCGGCAAGAATGTGTTAGGCTACTTGGAATACTGTCTTCAATTCATCCTGTCCTGCTGGCACACGGCACAAGCTGCACAATGAAGAAACTCCTGCCTCACTTCTGGAACGAGTCGACAGGAGGGTTTATGAAATGCGACGTCTACGCGTGCACACGTGCACACAAACACGCATGCATAAGCTGGAGTTGCTGTTGTCTTGGTTTGAGGGTAAATGCAAATCTGGTTTTTGAAGCCACCATTTGCCAAAAGGCTGCAAAATCTGCCCCTGTCAATTCAAGGAGTTATTAACTACTTCCCAAGTACTTGCACGTCTCCCAGCGTATGGCGTGCAGGTGGCCTTCTCCAGCTGGTTAGATGCACCATTCATCACTTCAAAAGCAGTTACAATGCCCTCTTCTGCACTCAGTCAGAAGAAGGATCCCATCCCATCCCATCCCATCCCCTTCCTGGAAAATTCAGCTTGGGGCAGGCACTCTTCTCCTTGTATGAACAACTCCCATTGTGTCTCATAGCAAGGGGGCATGAGATGCTTGAAGATTAATCCTGTCCTCACTGAGGCACATCTGTTGTCCATTAGATTAGAGCCTCAAATACCCCCTGCACCTCAGGCTTTTGTCTGTCAGTACAACTCTATCCTACCTTGACTCAGCAGTGATTTCTCCCAAGCATGGCACCATTAGGTGGATGTGTGTCCCCTGCTGTGATTAAGCAGTGTCTGAGTAAATTTTGATGGCTGGACAAAATACTGGCTTTCTTACACCTTGGCTGTGGTGGTATAAGCCACCAGCTGCAGAGAGTTGTTCCACGCTAAGTGGGCTTGAATATCTCATTTTTAAAATAAAGAATATAGAATTCCTGAATTAAAACCAGATTTGGATTACCCCATAAAGATTAAAGGTAATTTCAAGCCTTGTACCCTTCTTCTGCATAACTTCACCCATTTACAATAGGACTACAATTCTCCAAAACCTCTCTCTTTTGTATCAAACTAAACTGTTCTCATTTACCCTGTGTTTGAATCTGACAAAGAATATTCAATAGCCACGAAGCTCCTGTTTTTCCTACTGAAATAGTGGGTGGGTGTGTCATTTGCTTTAGGAATTATGTTCAGAAATGGAGCTATCTACTTTTGAAGTGGTTATTCCAAAACTGTGCCCTCATGAATCTGTATTGACTATAAAATAATATCAACTTTACAGTAATGCCAACTATAAGGTTAAAAGTTGATGGTCTCTGAGATTCTGATAACAGTGATAGTGCTCCAGTGCTTTGGGAACCCCTTCTTTGATAGATAGAAGGAGGCAGGAAAATCTTTGCAGATGAAACTAGGCCAACATGAGTAATTGATTTTATTGGTTCAGCAGTAGAATTTATAAATAAAAATAAAAGCAGAACAGATCAAAGGGAATTAAAAAAAAAAAATTACTTGACAAAGCAAAACACCCAAAAATGTCATTTTGCTTTGCATGGGATATTCTATTCCACTTGAAATGAAACAATTTTATCAGGAATATGAAAGCTAATAAGCAAAGAAGGATGCATTAGTGTTACAAAATTTTCAGAAAGAATTGTCCAGTTTCATTTAGATGGTTAGATGAAATACTTCACTAGTAAAAGTGAAAAGCTGAGAATAGATGGCCAAATGACCTCTAAAAATGGAGGTTGAAGCTGCATTTAATGCTAATACACTTGGGTCCATCATTCTTTAATACATAACCAAGCATAAGAATGGGTCTTAATACGATGGAAAGTGTCCCCGTGATGGTGTAAATCACAACAACCAACCAAACAAAAACAAACAATAATGCTTAACAGCTAATTTTCCTGTGTGGTGTTCAGTAAGGCTTTCCTATCTCAAATTAGCAGACAAAGCAGGCATTTTCAGTGCGGTTATACTTGGGCTTCTCAAAGGATTTGCACACTAAAAATAGAAAAGTTCTCATGTTTGAATCATCAGAAGAATCAGGCTTAGTATCAATCTGAAGCCACATCTAGTTTCAGAGGGGCACTGTCTGTTATGAGCCTCATAATTGAAATTTGAACAAAGCTGGAATAAAGATTTTGTGCTTGTTAAAGCACATTGCAGCACTGTGAGTTGGGAGGAAGGGAACTGTCAGCCACATTGTGACTATATACGATTTACCATATTCACAAAGTTACTCTTCCTACCATTCCTTGTTTAGTAACTTGTCCTAAAAGAGGAGGACTTCAGGTCTGTTTAATGTTGCTTGTTGTTGAATTTGATTTAGGTCTAAATTACAGAACCAGAGGGCAAAAAGAGACTTCAAGAAATCCCCCAGTGAACTTCACTGGCCCCAAACAGCCCATGTTTCTGAGATAATCAGTCTGTGGTGTGGGCAACAACAGAGGCTTTGATACTACTTTTTTCAGGGTTATTTGCTGTGCTCATTTAGTTGGTTGACTGGTTCCACCTCTTTTCCTCTTTTGTAATTAGATGCTATGTTAGGGAGACTGTTTGTTTTCCTTCATTGATTCTGTGCTGATTTTACCCTGCTCACTTTGACTGTGGGAATCTGCCTCAGATAAATATGATTATTGCCCTATGAGTGTTCTTGCCAGTATTAGGCCAGATTCATTATTAGATGTTTGCAGGGGAACAGCTAAACTATACGTATGTAAAATCTATAGACAAAATGCATGCTGGCATCACAGTTTTTAATTATTCAGTCCACTTGTAAAAGAGCATATTTTAAAGTTTGAGATGATGTCAAAGTTGAGGGTCAGTGACTGGATTGGCTACAGTGGTTAACAAAGTTATTATACCTGAAATCATGAATGAATATATTTCAATATTTCTTCCATGACTCAGGCCTTTCATTTCGTAGAAAAAGTTAATTAGGGAATGTAATCAGAAAAAAAAAATGCTGAGTAGAGGCAAGCTAAGAACATTGCCATGTTTCATTCAAAAGCTTTTCAGATAGGGCGATATAGTGCAAAAAGAGGCTACTTGTGACGACAATGAATGACTCAAAGTGTCAGCAGAATGAAGGGAAATAGTTCTGCATTCATTCTCATCAGGCTTTGTCCTTTCTTAATGTTATAAGGATGTCAAGAATGTCAGAAATTGTAGTTTTATCAGTTTGTCTGTTACATAATTTATTTCTTCTTCTTTGGAAAAAGGAAGAGAAAGACAAATGTATCAAATTGACAGCAGAATCATTGTATTCTACCATTGTGTTAGACTTTGATAGCTTTATTTCCAAATGTGAGAGGAGTTAACCACTGTTTCTAATCTACTTTCAAGCTCACTTCATGTGGGTCTTGAAAGAGCTTGGTCATCTTTCCATATTGCCTTAGTCAGTAATTTTTATTTATCAAGATATTTACATTTGTTGGGACAGTTTTCTTGTGGAAATTTCTGCTAGCCACATCTCACAGAAATCTCATTCTCACATATTCTTAATTATGCTATATGTCAAACTTGTAACATAAAACTGATTTAAAAGTGAAAGGCAGCCTCTATTTAATAAAACTTTGCAATGTGTTGCACAGAATTACACAGAATTTTTGATGGTAGAAGGGATCTTTTTAGACCACTTAGTCCACCCTCCCTGCTCAAGCAAGATCCCCTAGATTGGTTGCCCAGGTTTTGCATATGTCCCTGAACAGAGACTTCACAATGTCTCTCTGGCAGGCCATTCCAGTGTTCGAACACTCAACAGTAATTTCAAAAGTGAACAGAAAAATAAAATTTCACGTGTTTCATTTTGTGTGAGAAGGGTCTCTCTCTTCCTCCTCTTCATATACAGAGTAGGTAGGACCTATCTCAGATAAGTCAGAGGTCCAAAAGACAGGGAAATAACCTATTTCTCTCCTATTTGCTAACTTCAGTGGGCTCGTTACAAAGAGCTGGTTACTCCTCCTTCAAGCTACAGTGATTAGCTATGATTCAGCGAATTAAATGCGTGCACTGTTGCACTTTGGTACTCCCCAAATGACAGTGTAAAGCAATTCCAGCACAAATAATTGAATGTTTAAAGTAAAATGAAAAATCTTGTAAGTATTAGAACTGACCTTCTGGAAACAGGATGAAAAGTAGCCAGCTATCATCTGTATCAGTCTTCTCATTGAAGATAATAACTCACTTATCATTCACAGGTGAAAAAGTACATTTACCTTGATTTGAATGGTGGCTTCCATCTACATGTAGCTCTAAAATATAATATGTAGGTCATCTAATGGATTTTTCTGGTTCTTACTGGACATTTTTTTCAAGAAAGGTAAAATACTACTTTGCTGAAATATAATCAGCTCATGAGAAGGGTTATGAAGATCTGTAGAGCTTAGTAGAAAGATGAATAATGGTTATTTTTCCATATGGGCTTGAATGAATGGGCTTCAATGAACAGTTTCAAGACATACAGTTAGCAGTACACAAGTTGTATAAAGATAAATTCAAGCTGTGAGCAGAATGTTACATGAGCCAAAAATAGGTCACATTTGAATCTTTTCTAAAGACCTTATCAAAGTTACTCCTTTCCAAGGAAATTGAAAAATTATTTGCAATGTGTGCAGCTTGACATAGTTAAATGATAGTGATTTCTAGTGTGTGGAACAGATAACATTATAAACTCAGCAGAATTCTAAAATGATGTTAAAAACTCAGTTTGTATTATATGGTGTTGACCACTTCAAGGCTTTTTGGGAAATGTCTGTGAAGAAAGAGTAGTTGCTGAAAGCTGTCTGCTTAGCCCAAGTACTAACAGACAAAAGGAACATGCTGCACAAGGAGTTAGGTGGGTTTTCCATTTAGTCATTTTTTTAGCCAAAATTCATTTGAGGGATAGCACCAGCTTCCTCCCTGTGCACTTTCTCTTTCTGGACAGCAATGACAGATTATAATTATGTTGCACGTGCCATATCCCAGTTACCATTTTCAGATGCAGGTGACAAAAGGCCACACAGTGTCACTGGGACTGTTTTTTGTTGGTGGTGTTTTTCCTGAAGATGAATATGGACTGCTGCATGGCTCTAAGAAGGAAGAGCAGGCATTTTGGAAAGCCTGAAACCCTTGGGGCTTGTCCTGAGCCCAGCTGAGATCAGACTTCTGGGTTAGAGAAGAGGTGGCACACAGCCTTCATGCTCCTGCAGAAGTCTGCAATGCTGCAGGCCTCTGCTTCTTCACCCAGAGCTCTTTCCTGGTGGTTTCTGAGGGATTCTTATTTTGCCCAGTGATACTGCAGAAAATGGGCTGTATTAATTTGAAAGAGCTTAATCAATCAGCACTTGTAGATACAAAATCTATTTCCTGTATTTGCAAAATTCATTGTAATTCATTCATTTGAATGATGCCATTTGCTGATCGAGTATTCTCCAGGATGAATAGAGGTGAGCCAGAGCTGCTGTGTTCCTAGGCTGTGATTACTTTAATTCCACTCTTAGAAGCAGTGTCTTCATTGATCTAATCCTTCTGACTTTTCATCTGTGACAACAGGAAGGTATGGATCATCCTTCACAGCAAATGGCCTAGGTATGATTTTCTATTTCTGTTTTTAAGAAGCCATCTTCCAGTGCAGTATTGTGCCTGGCTCTCAGCTTCCACCAGTAGTCTGGTGGCCTTGGATGCAACAGCCTCGTCTTTAGATGCTCATTTTTCTACCAAACTGATAAAATTTTCTGGTTGCTGTTTCAAGAATTACCTCACAAAAAGTTAATTTCATCAGTACCTGATTATTATTGGGAGAATAGTCTGGTTTAGGTACACTGGGTGGGGTATTAGCAGTGTTAGAACTTTTACGTTGGATTTGTAACCTTGTCTCATGTTGACCTTTGAGATACAAGCAATTCTTTCTTCAAAGCCTACCTTGGAGAGCTGTAAATGATTAATTCAGTGATCATAGCTAAATGTTGTCTGCAGAGGACACACCTAAATGAGTACACAAAATACTGACTGAATGAAAAGTAAATGAAAATTTGAAATGCTGTTGAATGAAGTAGGACTGTAGTTTCCATCATTTAAATCATAGAATCTTTAGAGTTGGAAAAGACCTCCAAGACCACCAAGTACTACCTTTGACCCAACCCCACAGTGCCAACCAAACCATAGCACTAAGTGCCAAATCCAGTCATTTCCAACGCTTAACCCTCCTTTCAGTGAAAAGATGCTCCCTCATGTCCAGCCTGAACTTCCCCTGGTATTTCCTCCTGTCATGAGTTGCCTGGGAGAAGAGACCGCCTCCCAGCTTGGTACAACCTCCTTTCAGGTAGCTCTGGAGAGTGATTAAATCTCCCCTGAGTCTCATTTTCTCCAGGCTAAAAATACAAATGTCAGAAGACCTGATGATAAACAAATTTAAAGCATAGATTAAGCTCCTAACATTAGATTTCTTACAAAAATGCATAACCTTTCAGATAAAGATCCTGACAGTGGTTCTAACTCACGGCATGAATTCTGATAGATATGGCAAATAAGGTTAGTATGAGGCAGGCTCTACAGGGATTTTGTTCATAAGCCTTGAGGAAACAAGCATGACAGCAACAGCTCTATCACACTTTGAAATGTTCCTGGGCTGATTTTGGTTTGCTGTCTGAGGTGGTGGTGAGGACACTGTTCTTACAATTGCTTCCACACAGGGCAGTTTATGGTCCCTTGGGATTTTTAGTGCCTGTCCTGCAGTGAAAAAGAGACAAACCATGTCTCTGCTTTTTCTAAAAACCTTTATCTGAATCTGAGATATTTGGCCATCCATAGAGGGGTACCACTGCTTACAGTATGCTTACTGCCTGAATTTTGATAGGAAAACTACTTTGGGATGTAACTTTTCTTTCTAACACTCTCCAGAAAGCAGTTTAAGGTACGAATGTATTTTCTTTTCTCTTTAACTTCCAAAAACACTCAGATGAGCCTGGGAAGGTTATCCACTGCCAAAACTAAAATTGCAACCAGAGTATCAGAAAAATCTTTTTCATAATTAAATGTAGACAGCCCTCATCATGTCACATATATCAGAATGAGTCATTAGAGTTCAAAGCCTGGATAAAGCACAGCTAAGGCCTAGCTAACAGTAGCATGCTTACAGTGGTGTTATGGAGAGCAAATAATTTACATGCTTTAAATACATCCAGGCTAGGAACTGAACTGAACAAGGATGGGGCTGAAAGTTGTATGGTTAGGCAAGAGGCAGCAGTCCAACTCTAGCAGCTGGATTAAAAGACCAACATGTTTTGTTTTTCGGTCATCCAAAGTTCATCTTGCAATTCACTGATGCAGCCACTGCTACAAGGGATTTCTTCGATAGGAGCTGGAGGGGGTTTCTGGTGGGGTGAGTTCCCAGGGACAGCTGAGGGCCAGCCACCTGCTCTCCAGAAACGTGCTCTGCCCTTGGTGAGTGAGGAAATCCATCAATACGTATTCCTTCCACATAATATCATGCAAGTGTGTGGAGAAATAACAATTTAATTAAAGTGCGCAGATGATATTATTCACTCTACTAACAAGCACAGGTCATTTTACCTGTGAGGAGATAATTTCTCTAAATCAAACATCCTGTACGTCCCCTAAGTGTTTTCATCATTTCGTAATTGGATCTCAAACTGTTTTGAAGCACCTCTCATAACCAAACCCTTGTGACAGCTGGATGTTCCCCCTGCGGGGGATGGAGTGCCTGCACTAGAAATCCTGCTCCAGTCATCACAATAATGTGGAGACCAGTTTTGACTGTAACACCTGTGAGTTAAACTCCTCTCCCTGTCAGAAAGCAGAGCTGGATTAGGTGAGCAAATCCCCACCTCCACTTTCATCTCCTTGTGGACATTTAAATAACTCAACTCCAGTAATTACCCAATATAAACCACAGCTCATAGTTGCCAAAAATTCCTGAAGACAAGAAGTTAATGTGCAGAGCAAGCATATGGGACTAAACAGAATTATATCCTAAGCAGGGAGAAGAACCTGTGGCTGAGGTTTAAAGCAGACACAGACACACTTTTAAATACAGACTGCAGTTAAAAGGAATGATTTTTCACATTCCTTCTTCTTTCTTGGTTTCCCAAGGCCCTAGACTCAGGTTTGTGCTATATCCTTTGTGCTGCTGCTAGTATTTGTGAGGACATCCAGACTGGTGGATGTGAGGAAAAGGATTCAGCTGAGGGGAAAAAAACCACTTCCTTTTGGACACGTTAGCTTTTATGTCTCTAAATGAGGCAATTTTTAATTTTCAACTGAAAGAGAAACACATCCTTGTTCTAAATTTCAAACTAAAATTCATCTGGAATATTTTTCCTTTTCTTATGGGTTTCTAGCTACTATATCCTGGTTTCTAGCTACAATGCAGTACTGCAATATTCATCACTGCAATGCAATGTCCTGTTTCATCTTAAACAGTGCTCAACTTAAAATAAATGTACCTAATGGCTAAATGAAAGGGCAGTGCAAGTGCCAAAAGCATTTAATACCTTGTGTCTTTTCCTACAGTTCTTGTCTTTTCAACTATGGTGTCAGTTCTGAAGGAAAAAAACCCTCACAGCCTTGCATCCTCTCTTCTCTGAGGAGTGAATCCTGGGATAATGACACTTTTGCAGTTCATAGGTGTGTCTTAATCAAAAGACTACAAGCACAATGCATCTTCCCACAAAGGGCAAAATGAAATAGAGGCCTGCAATGCTTCAGGTACACAGTCTAGTTCTTTATGACACTGCCAAAGGCACTTGATAAACCCATCCTCAATTCCTGAGCTCTATCTGATCATAACTCTGTAGATATATCACTGTACTTGCAAAACCTGCACTGTGGCTCAATAACTCTCAGGAAGCCGACAAAGCTAATAATTCTGAGAGAAAATTTAAATAACTCCAACTATATCTTTGTTGACAATTCACACCCCTTACAAGAGTTGTTAGCTGCCAACAACATATAAAATTATTTCAGACACAGAAGAGTGGTTTCTGTTACCCTAATTTCTCAAATTTATCTTCCCTTTGAGGAACAACTGGACTTTCTAGCAATTCTATTCTTCTATTCTATTCTATTCTATTCTATTCTATTCTATTCTATTCTATTCTATTCTATTCTATTCTATTCTATTCTATTCTATTCTTTCTCATTGAGCTAATGAAGTGCCACTTTGCTTTCCATGTTGGTTACTGAACTAGACTTTGACATATGACATGAGGAAAAGGAGCCTAACATTGAGCATCTTGTTGCTGGGGAAAAAGTCACAGTGGATTTGGCATTGGTATTTGGGCAACTAGGAAGGTGATGTTTCCATTCTCTGGTGAAAATATTTAAAGCAACAGTACACAATTAAATTTATTCAACCTAAAAATGAAGCTCACATTTTAGTAGTGAAAATTATTAAACATTTGCAGAGATTTCCCCAGTAATTTTAAGGATCACTTAGGTTTCAAAATCTACAGCTCAAAAAATGTTTAATGCAAGAATTGCAAAGTGACATTCTGTAGCCTGTGTCACCTGGGACTGTGATGACAGCTATCCTTTATTGTTTTCATAACTAGGAGTTAGTACTGTTCCAGGCTAGGGAAAATCTGCACTTGCTGAATTTTTGTGGCTGTTTGGATTAATTTCAAATGTTTCTAGGAAGAAGAGGAGAGCAAGCAATGGTGTCCACTCCCCATACTTACCCAGACCATTCTGTGTTTGAGAGTGGCCGGGTACTGTCCTACTCCTCCAGCTACCCGGGCTGCCCTGGACTCCTCTGCCATTGTCATTTGTTCCCTAGACCACAAAATTGTTGGACTCGTGTTAAGCAAGCCATCAATGGCCAGAGACTTTCTGAAAGCTAAAAAAATAAACAGTGACTTTGAGCAGTGTTATGGAGCAAGTAAACTTGCTAAGTACATCTAAGTGGGAGGGGTATAGGTGTGCACAGACTAATGATAAGCTGTTCTAATGTAAAATAGGTAATTACCTGGAAAGAATTCAGGAAAAAAAAGAAGGGAAACGTTTCTGCAGCTCACAAGGTATAGAAAAGAATGGAGGGGTTTTTATTTTTTATTTTAACTGGATGGAATATTTCAGAAAAAAATTAAAACACTGACTTTTTAAACTCCCAAAACTTCTTCAGATGAGTTATACTCCACCAACGTTTCAGTCAAACTTAAATCTTCTAATCCCTTCCCTCTGACAAAATCTCAGAAAGTGTCTCTACTTAGTGGATTTAAAAGTGCTGGTGTTAAGTCGAATGCTATACATTTGCATAGAAATGCAGTTACAAAACAAATGCAAATGATTTCAGGGCTTTACAAAGTTTAGCATCAGGCCCCTCTCAGTCTCTGACACAACCCAAAAGTTGTGGGAAGATAATGGGTTGCTGCCCTGAACAAGAAAAACACCTTTCCCATAAAAATAGAACTTTTCTTTCTGTAAATAATATCCTAAGTATACAGGCTCCTTTAACCATGGTGTTATTAAATGTGGGATTGATGTCATAAACACTTGGTAGGACTGTTAATTTTATGAGGTACCTTTAAACAATTTCAGACTAGAATTTTAAGGTCTAAGTTTAAGGATCTCTTCTTATGTATTGACATAACCAAAATATTAAGGCACAAGTTTGTTTTATACTGATTGCTGATTGTTTCCTTTGGTAATTTTTTCATGTGCAGTATTTTTCTCATGCAGTTTTTATACAGAAAAGGGCATACCTCCTGGTGGTGCAGGGCAAACCCTGAGTAGAACAATTCTGGTCCCACTTCCTGGCACAGGCTTGTGGTAGGAGGAAAAGATGTAGACAGTTTTTAGAGGGTTTTATACTGGTTCTAGACATTGTGGCTAGTCTGTTATGAAGCTGTTCACAGAGCACAGCAACATGGATGGACATGAACACTCTAATTAAGGGGTGAGTTTTAATGCATCCTTAAAGCTCTGGCTCTTGGGTGGCAGATGTGGGTACAGGAAACTTTAGTGAAAGGTCAACTTTCTCGGGGAAATTTTATATTATTTTAAATCCCGAGGAACCAAACTAATGTGGTAGTTACATCCTTGTCTATGTAGGTTAAAATTTGATCATTCTTTAAGAGGCAATTTTTAATTTTTTTTTTATAATGGCAGCACCTTCTCAATTCACAGTAGGATTTCAACCTTATTTAGATAGGAACAAAATGCATGGGACCTTTAGCTCTGATTTCCCCCATTTATCCACACAACTGATTCTTAGTCCACTTCCAAAAAAATAAGTTTATGAAAATGTTATAATCTAATTTTAAAAAATTCCTAAAATAATCTATTAAAAACCAATTGTGTTGGAACAACAGTGATGGGTAAAAGTGTTATGGTGGATGAAATGAATAAATCTTGAGAAACAACCAGTAATTAGAGTTTGTGCTGGGTTTCAAGGTTGTTGATTTTTTCTGCAGATGAACTTCATTTACAAGAGTGAAATAAACTCCTTCTTGGATATGTGATGGTGCTAACATCTGCCATTCACTACACACCTGAGCAGGTAACTCCTGAGTTACTCCTTATATGCCTGTTTCCCAAGTATTGGTGAGAAATTAAATTTAGAGAAAGGCACTAGTGAGCCAAAATTTTGGGAAAAGATTGAGACAGCAATCCCTTCCTTCAACATGTAAAGTAGTATTCTGTAAACTGATCATTTTTAAGTGCAAATTAATCTCTTAGTTTTATGATCAAGTTATGTAAGTCATAGGTAGGTCTACATTTGAGAAGTGTCAGGAACACAGACTTTTACATCTCCTCTTTGCCTTCTCAGAATGTAAATCTTTAAATCATCTTTATATACACTGGCTATGTGCCAGTGTCAGATTTGTCCTCTGCATGTGTATGAACATTCCTTTCTGTGAATTTAAGAAGCTTATATAATTCCTTCTATGACAATTAAATGAAGTTTTGGTGTCAGGCACCTTATATAAAATTTGCTTCTCTTCTGAATTTGACCTCATATGATTCCTCAGCAATATTGAAAATTATAAGCAGCAAAAAGATTGAAAGCAAAACAGAAATAAGGAAGAAGTCCTGTTTTCTTTTGTTTCTCCTCTAAAAATTCCAATGCCCATAGAAACTCCTTGAATGAGGAGAAATGGCTTTGGTAGACATTTCACTTTTTTTACATATTGAAATTTATAACTGTTCACCCTACTTAAATATGCACACAAAGCAATTACACCATCAGACATTTCTCCCATTATTTTGTCTAATCATCAGGTAAGACAGAAGTAATTTTTTTCAAAAATAATTAAAAATGTCTTCATTATAAAAAAAATTGTTGATATTAACCCTATTCTCTTTTCAGTTCTCTATAACCTTCTCTAGCAGCAGCTACAATAATTTTCTGGACACTCACTTGTCACCTGTGATTTAAAAGGTAACATATTTGACCTTTAATATACACTATTTATAAGGCCATGGAAAAAGTTGCAAAATCAAACATACCATTTCTAGATTGTGAAAGCTTTCCTTTTTTCACACTCCTTAAAGGATGATTTTTTTTTCAATCATAATACATAATCTCTCTCTGCCTTGCTCAGCACCCCTGCCCAGGGTCCATCTTATCTCAGTTGATCATGTTCTGTCCAGGTGTAAGGTGCTAAAGGTACCATGCTGTTCACCTTATAGCCACTGATCTGCACACTTAACTGTCTCATATATGACATAAATAACCCCTCCAGAAGTAGTTCTTAACTGGAAAGGAATTTTTATACTCAAATTCTGTAACACATTTAATTACCAGCACTGTAAGCCACTCGGGAACATTAGCAATTGCAGGCGCACCAGGTAACAAAGCCAATGCTTAAAAAAGTACAGGAAATTCAGGAAAACTAGACCAATCTTTACTAAATTAGGCTTTAACTTTTGTGGATTTTATTGTCCATATACCTGATAGATTCAGAGGTTAAGTAATAACATATGGGCTTAGGCAAACATGCAGATGTACATAAAAATATGTTCTTGAGGAAAGCACATTAAAAGGACTTGGTTCCATTTTCACAGCTGTAATTTATAGACTACTCAGGGCATTTTTAATGGCTTGTATCAGACATCACCAGGCTGCTATATGTGGCTGGATTCAGGTCTCAGTTCCACCAGAAGAGCTGTTACCCAAAGCTTTCTGGTTTTCATTCTCCTTGGTCTCCAGAACATGGGAATTAAAGGTACAGTGGCAATCCTTATCAATACTGCCAAAATGCTGAAAAACTGGAATGACTTGAGAAAGAGGAGGGGAAGGCCACATTTTTTATAAACTCATTTGTCACTTTATGTCCATATTTCTCTACTTTTAGAGCTGCACTCCTCTGTAACCGAAGCTCTACTAAAGAATTCTTTGGGTCAGATTTCCATATTTTACAGAAAGTGAGTTAACTACTCCTTGGTAGTAATAGCTAATTGGAATCCAGCAATAGTGACACGTTTCTCTTTTGTGTTGCAAATGCCCATTTAACTGTTAGGTAAAGACAGTCAAATGGGGCCCTGTTTGAATTAACTCCCAAATGCAGAGCTCTTTAAGCTCTAGGTGTTTTGTTATTCACTGCTTTTGCTCCCTAAAGGACTTAGGAAGTACAGAGACATTATGAATCTCTGTCACAGAGCATGCAGGGAGCTCAAAACAAACTGAAAACGCATTGCTTTAAAGCATTTCTTTCATGACCTTAAACAAACAAACAAACCTGCTCCACTTGTTCACTTTGGCATTTCATGACTTGGCTTAGTGATGTCCAGACAGCATCTCCAAGGCAAAGGACAAGGGCCTACCCCCACCACTGCCTTTTCCATGTGGAAGCTCTCCAGGCTGCCCATCATGAGGTATGTTGCTGGATGGTGGGAGACAATCCCAGGGAAATGCTGTGACCTAGGCGTGCCACTAACTAGATAGGAAGTTAAAGATATATGGGTTCCTGTAATGATGGTGATAATAATTAAGCTATGTTATTTTGGTACCAATTTTTCCACAAGGAGAGCTGTTAATTAGGCTACAGTTTTCTCATGTCTCTAGACCTTTACTTTTCTCCCCAGGCGAGAAATCTCATTGTCATCACTGACCCTGAACTTTTTCTTCCACCAGCATCTCCCTCAGGTTTATTACTGTGGTTGGACTCTTGCCAGAATTTGCCCTCACCCCGACCTTGTCTTTGATGAAATACTTGTTTATACCTTACTCAGTTCTCCACTCAGCTAATGCAATCCCCTTCTTTAAATTCCCTCCTGAATGGTCTCCTTGAGTTGTCTGGATTTAATTCAGTGTTGCCAGGAGAGCACAAGATGCATACTCCTGTTGTAATAAGCTTATTTGATACAGGATAAAGAGTGGCAAGCTGAGGATATAGGATTACAATGCCTTTTCTTTTTTTTTTTTCCCCTCCCTCTAACATGCTCTCTTGTTTCTGCTGTCAGAGCCCTGTCTGGACAGGTTGTTATTCAATGTGCTGGGGTGGCAGGGACCCAGCCAGATACAGGAGCTGAACTTGGTGCTGCAGGAGGAGGAAGGCAGGTGGGCAGGCTGGCTGAGCAACAGCAACCTGGGAATAAAAGGGCAGGGGGTGCTGCTGGCTGCTGGGACTGAGGGGCTGTCAGCTTGCACAGCTAATTCAGAGACCTTCACGCTCAGTGCTGGATGCTGTTTGGAGGGGAGAAGGGATCTGCAAGAGGAGCCTGTCCTGGGGAATCCTTGGGTGAGGAATCATAGTAGGAGAGAGGAATGGGTGAAGTGGGAGGATCTGGAGCAGTTGGATATTTACACTGAAAGCTTTCTGGGACAGGTAAGGGACAGTATATTGCTCATAGCAGTGTGCTTTTGAGGATGTTAAGTCTTACCTTTAATTTAAAGGAATTGCAATCCCTTTTAAGTTTAACTAGCTTCCATGAATAAGTCCAGCTCTGGAGTGAAAGAGAAAAAGGGAGGGAGTTATTGAGGTGGAGGGGAAGGACTGAGCAGGAATGAGTTTGGGAAAATGAGAGGAAAGTTCTCAAGACATGAACAATGTGTAAAGGATGATTCTGGGGCAGTGTCTGTGGAACTGGGTAACTGTGAGACCTAGGAAGGAAGGGTCAGTGAAACAAAAACTTTTTCCAGAAGGGAAATAGAAGAAAGCCAAAAACATAAGGGCTTATGCCCTAGAAAAGACTGCTTCTCTGCAGTAGTAACCACTTTTAATTGGAGAAGTATCTAAGCTGTGTTCCACTCACAATTAGTTTGGATGTCCCTGTAAAATATTTTATTTGTTCTCATCTTAATTACAATGAGAGACTGCCAGAGAAAACGGTCTTGCAATAGGAATAAATTGACTTGGTGATTTTTCAAGCCCCATTTCTATGACAAGACTGTTTCAGAGACCAAGCCTAAATTAAAATATTTCTAGCAATGCTAAAGGGCAGGGAGTGCCTCTCTCTTATTACTCCACTGTCCTATTGACTCCAGTGTGCTCTGCACAGCCCACTCTTTGATTATTCTGTCAGGACCCCATTTCTAATTTAGTCCAGTCTGCTGCTCCTGGAGCAAAACTTTTCCAGAAGGAGACCAGGCAAGATCAATGTCTGAACACATTGCCTTTGTTTTAGGGTTCAACAAAAATCTTAGTTCAAACAGTTACATTTTATAGAATTAGATCACAGTTCCTAAGCATCTGTCATCTCGGGTTATGTTTAGATCTACTGTCCTTGATGTTTTAGTACCAGAGATGAGTTTGCTCAGATACTTTTCTTATTTCAGTTTACAAAGAAAATTATGATCTACTGTTTTGGACAATCTAAAGCTTCTTCAGAATGACCCCAAAGACACAAAGACTACTGTTGTAAAATCATGTCTCAGAGATGCCCCAGTTTACTGATAATTAAGGGATATCTTGTTGGTGCTCTTTTTTCCGTAATAAATGTTAAGTTTCAATTATATTTATAGTGTACAATTATCTAAATAATTAAAGCCACCAGTGAAGCTATTATCAATTACTGCTCTTAAATTTTGGCAGAAATTACAAGATCCTTGCTGTGTTTCTTCTGTTGCTTAATGGTGGACATAATGTCCATGAGCTGTCAGTAAATGTCTTCTTAGAAAAAATAAGTCACAAATGAAGTTTTCCTCCTGTAACATCAAATTAACTGAAGAAGCCTTTAATTTACTGCTTTGTTTCTTTGTGCTTCAAATCCAAGCTATATCTCAGAACATCTGGGCTCTAATTAATTTTAATCCACAAAAGTAAAAATAATACAGCCTCCTCCTACTGAAAAGAGAGATGCTCTTATAAATAATAGGAACCCTAGAGTAGGGAGTCAGCATCATCCATGCATAGTCCATTCTAGAATTGGAGAATCTGATTCCTCAGTTTCAAATTCTGTCCTGGACTTGCTTAGTGAGCTTCATTGCACTACATCACATTTATGTGCCTTTTTCTTCATTGTGAAAATGCATCTGCTTGTGAATTATTTTGGAGTCTAAGACCATGGACTTCACACGTTACATGTAATTATTCTAATTTGAACAAAGTTTTTAACTGTAAAGGATTTATACTGAGTGAATTGTTCTCACTGATAAAATGGTGAGAATTATCTCCAAATGTTTGGAATAATTTTTCTGATACGTGGACATTTTAATACATGAAAAAATGTAGATCAGAAGTCCATACTAATTGGAGCTGTAAAAATCCACAAATTCATAACATAGGTTAATATGTTTCTATAATGCTAGTGTGATAAATTTCAGTTAATTGCTGAAACTTCATCAGGTATGTGATCAGATAAAAAAAATATGTTTTAATATATGAAAATTCCAGTTTATAATAAACTAGAAATGCATGGATACTGTATCCAGTTAATACCTCAACCTTATTTCAGTTTTGCCCACTGAAATAATAACCCAATTTAACAGCTTTGATCTAACTTTTTAGTGTTTTGAAAAATTGGAATCTTATTGTGGATTTGAGATTTGAAATCCAGAGCAATTTTGCTTTGACTTTAAATGTAGACCAAATTAAATAATTTACAACTTTAAATTACATTCAAGGAGTGCATTGTTGCCATCTAATTTCTTTAATACATCACTGCCTATCTAATGCTTAAGGAACCACTGTATTACAATCCTGCGCTGAAAATAAAAAGGAAAGTGTGTAAGCATTCATTTAATGAAGTACTCTCCAGCTCCTGGGGGATTTTTTCCCCTACCTTTTTAAGCCTTCTGTTTTCTATTTTGGTTTAAATATTGTACAAACATCATTTGACCTTTCTATCACAATCTCATGGAAACCTATATGAAAATGTGTATACATGGTGCTAGGTATGTGCATCCTGGGCAATTTTGGCTACCAAGATTTTTAAGTTTAAAAACATGTAAAAAAAAAAAGGAGAAGATGCATTTAGAAAGCATTGAAATATGCTAAGTGGGCACATAAATGCATAACATTTTAGATCTTCTACTCTCCAACTCAACTACTACTGAATTGTAGGAACATCCAATAAACCCAATATTTTCTTCTATAGCAGCTCCTTGAAAAGTTAAAGTTTTGTGCCATGGAATGCCAAGAAACACTTTAGGTTATCAAAATAGAATTTTTCAACTCAATGTCTTCCTCAGCCCAAACTTGTCTGGTACCTTGAATGTCAATGGGGATACTCAAAGCTCAGCTGGGCAAGGCACAAACCAACATGATCTCACTTTGAAGTTGGTCCTGCTCTGAAAAAGGGGGTGGACTCTTCGATCTCCAGAGGTGCTCTCCAAACTAAATTGTTCTATGATTTTATAACTGCTAGGTTGCATTAAATCTATAATTGCTTATTCCACACCCAGATTTTACTCGGTGCCCATGGATATATTCCTGATTGATTAGCACTTAACTCCAAAAGCAGTCTAGCTCATAACATCTACTTTTTGCTATGAATTTCAGCCTGTCCAGTCTGTGAATTAAGCTAAAACTGGTATGAGACAGTCAAAGGCTGTACAGAAATGCAATGTCTGTTCAGGATGGTAACTGATTGCTGACCCCAAGCCAAGGTATAGGTCACAGCTGAGCTGGCAAATAGATAAAATGATGTAGGACTCACTTAGTTCAGCCCTAGTTCCTTCCAGGGGAGACTTGCTTAGTCTGCCCTAGGCATTGCCAGGGCTAGCAATCTGTTAAATCAACCTAGTTGTCTGTAGCACTGACATCTTTTCCCATGAATATGTAAATTTGCGGTATTAATCACCAACTTATGCACGAACTCTGAATGCCATTGTTCTCCTTAAACATAATACAAGACTTCACAGAGTAAAGCATATGAGTTGGAGTTAATGAGATGGCCTAAAAGGATATTTTCAGTATAGAGTTATAGAAATCAGCACAAGTGCAATCCTGTATGACACAATCACTCTTTTGTGCTGATGGCCTTGGACATGTTTCCAGGTCTGACTATCTGACACAGGATATCATCCTTTTTCTCATTCTCCAGTGGATCTACAAAATCCACTGACAGGATCATAGAATCATAGAATGATTTGGATTGGAAGGGACTTTAAGCATCATCTAGTTCCAGCTCCTCTGCTATGGGCAGAGACACTTTCCAGTTGCTCAAAGACCCAAGCAATCTGTCCTTGAATACTGCCAGGGATGGAGAATCCACAGCTTCTGTGGGCAACCTCTTCTGGTGCCTCACTACCTTCAGAGTAAAGAATTTCTTCCATATATCTTCCTTAAATTTCCCCTCTTTCAGTTTGAACCTTTTACTCCTTGTCGTATCGCTACAATTCCTGAAAAAAAGGCCCTCTTTGTCTTCCCTGTGGGCCCCCTTCAGATACTGGAAGGTTGCTATGAGGTCTCCACAAAACGTTCCCTTCTCCAGGCTGAAGAGCCCCAACTCTCTCAGCCTGTCTCCACAGAAAAGATGCTCCAGTCTCCTCAGAAACGTTGTGGCCTTCTCTGAATTTGCTCCAACATTTCCATGTTCTTTTTATGTTGAGGGCACAAGAGCTGGATTCAGTACTCCAGATGGGGTCTCACAAGAGCAGAGTAGAAGGGCAGAATCACCTCTGTAAATTGACTCAGTGCAGGAGATAGGAAGAGAAATGAGAGTTCAAGGTCCTCATTCCCTCTTTTCCTGACCAAGGTTGTATCTTCACATGCAAGACTTGTAAAATAAAACTTCTCAAGGTGCCATTCTGTTGGTGATTCAAAGAGCAACCATAGGGGAATTCTAAAGTCTTCCTTGAGGCAGCCCCCTGTATGGACTTTTCCAGACTAGCTGTCTAAACATCCTTGAAAAGAGTAGGCATATTTATTCCTTCCATCTAAGGAATACTTTCAGGATTTAGACCAACCCATAGGGTTGCAATGTCTATTTTCAAAGTGTATTTGGGTGGGGTCGTACGGGGAAGTTTACTCTCTAAAGTACCATATAAAATCCACCTAGGAACAGGTCTTTACCTGTCTTAAGAGTATCAATTTCCAAAGAAGTGATAATGAGAAAGTACTTAATAAAATGTCTTCTTGGAAAGGTCTTCTATATAATTCTATGCATTTCTCCAAATTGCTCCAAATTATAGATATACAGAGGAAAGGCTGTACAAACTAACCCTTGCAAAAAGTAAAAAACCCCAAAAAGTCCACCAAACCACCAAAACCAAACAAACGAACAAAAATAAATAAATAAATAAAATCCCTATAAACTTTCCAACAAAAGCTGTGCTGGAAAAACCCTCTCTGTCATCAAATTTATTGTACCACTTCACCTAACACTGAAATCTTAATGGTACATCTTTGCCATCTTTAGTATATATGCATTTTTATGCACACTGTATAAAAGACATGGGGCCATGATACTGTCAGAAGTTTTTCTGATCTGATGATATAAAGTTCAAGTCTTTCAAGTCATACACCCTGCAGACCTCAAATTAGTCTCAGATGGCTTGATGTGCTCTAATACTGTGCTCTTGTATGTTTGTGAAAGCTCAGTGACTTGGTGGCTACTTATGCTTGGTTTAAATGTGTTTACAAAATCTGTGATCTGAGCAGTTTTTGATTTATTTGCAGCCAGTGTTTTAGGAAGTTCTTCAGTAGAAAGATTGATTTACTTTTTGATGTTATAAGGGGGATTTTGCATTTTGCATTTTTTTGGTTTTGTTTTTACACCTCTGCTTTTGGTTCTTTTAGGCCCTGGGGGTTGGTAGCCTGGTTGTTTACTTAGCTCTGGTCATTCTGAATGCCTATTCTTCCATTCTTCCTCTTATCTCTCAAGCGGTAACCTCTCCATCTGTTCAGTAAGCACTAACAATTTTCAGCCTTATCTTTTAAGACCATCTTCAGAAGCAGTTTTGCAATTGTTTTCTGAAAAGGACTTGGCACTTAGAAAGTCCAGGTGCAAAACCATTTAACTGAGATTTCAGGGGAGAGCATAGAGAAATGAACAAAAAAATACTGTTGCTATTTTCTTTTTCTTGTGTAGAGATTTTCTTGGTATTTTAGCTGAGCTTTAATCCCCTTCACCCACATAAAAGCAACATATATTTATATTTGCTTCAAGTAAAGCTCACATCTGAATTTACTCCACCAATATCGATGTAAACAGAACACTATTAAAGGAGAAATAAGTGACCTTTAATATGAGTATCTTTGCAAGCAGCAGATGTAATTTACAATAAATATATAATAAAGATGAATGAAAATAGTTCTTCTTTCCCATTTTCAAATGGAATTCTGAAACTGAATTAACTTCTGTGAGATGGACTATTTATTTGGTTTTCTGAATACACTTTCTAGCAGGCTTAGCCCACCAACATGATCTAAGTTTGTTCTGTAAAGCTATTAATATACTGTAATTAACATACAGCATAATCAATCATCTATCTTATTGCTGGGTTTCTTACTTTGACTTGTCTGAAGGAAGGAGACTGTAACAGCAAAGGACACTGTTATCCAGATCACCATCTTTCCAGTGATGGGTGCCATAAATTCTAGAAAATGGGAGAAACAAGAGCTGCCCTAAATTCCTCTAAATCTTATGAGAATTATGGCATTTCCAAGTATGCCTATATCCTGAATTGATATGAAGAAAATCTAAAATTGTCTTATAAAGGAGTTATATGTCAGTTTAGATAAATGTCTAAAACATAAAATCCCATAAAGAAGTGGCAATGGGAAAATAGGGAAGATTTTCTATATGGATTAAAATGGTTAAATAATTGAAATTCAGAATAGAAATATATGTTTGATTTTAAGTGGAATGAGCTCACTACTGAATTTCCACAGAGATCTCTACTTAGGCTTGTGTTGTTCAAGAAAGGAATAAATGATTAGAGAAGGGAGGTGTATGCTCGTGGGAAAAAAAAATCCTGCTCTTTTGCAAACCTATGGTCTCTAAATTGACTATTACCGAAGAATTAAATCCTAGGCCAAAATAGGAAACATCATTAAGAAAATCAGCTTAAGATCTGGTCCTGGTCAAAAAGTCAAATTGAACATTTCAAGCTGCTTGGGAAAGTGAGGGCAGCCGAAGAACCGGCACACTGCTGTTTGACTTCATCCGGGCTCTGAATGTGACAGCAGGAGAGAAGGCAGCAGCTGACCACAAGGACTCCCACACCCTCCAGCCACATGACATTCTTCAGAAATGTAATTTGTCTTCAGCCACTGACATTTGTAAACAACTCATGACATTCAGGAGAACAATCAGAAGAGTTAAAATCTTGGCTTTCCTCATTCACCCAAATGAGTGGAGATCCATACTGATTGGGGAAAAGTCGTTCTGAGAAGTAAACAAGCAAACAAGGACAGAGAGGTCCTGCAGAGAGCCCTCGACAAAGCAGAGACATGGGCAATCAGCAACTGCACGAAATTTAACAAGGGCAAATGCCAGATTCTGCACCTGGGACAGGGCACAGAATGGAGTTTAGGGCAATAATCGGGTAGGAGAAAACCTGAATGCAGAAGGAGAAGCTGCTAAGTGTGCAGTGGAGACTTCAAAGAGAAGGTAGAGCTGGTGTGCACCTCAGTTATATAGTCTGCTTTTGGGCCTGGACTGATACATGAATTTTGCTGTTTTGCACCATGGAGATACCAGTCACAGTTGTTTTCGGTGTCCTGTTGCTGCTTTTGTAGTGAATTTGAACCCCAGTCTAAAGATAGAGTCCTATGTGTTGATTGTAATACAGTCAGGTCTGTCACACTCCTGTCCTTGAACTCTTTCAACCAATCTCCAGTTCTATCTCAAGCTGAGTGTTTCCACCTCAAGCACAGAAACTCTTCTGACTCCATGTTGCACTGGGTTTGGGAAGAAAAGGGAAAAGCACTGAAGTGAGCGGAAAAACAGAATGATGGGGTTCTTTTTTTTTTTTTTTTTTAATCTCTTTTTAACATTCTGAAACCATGGTGTTTTCCCAGGCAAGAAACTTGCCAGCACAATGGAGAAAAAATAAAAAGTCGGTCATGGAGAAAATTGTTGTAGGGTAGGAGTATAACAGCTCTGGTTTAGATGGGGTGTTTTTGCCAGAGAGCTGCAACCTTTACCTCTTACAGCTTAAGACATGCTCATAGTAACACAATAGTTTGGATTAGATTTCCTTTGCCTTGTCCCCATTTACTGTGCTTTGGTTTGCATTGCAGGGAAGTCTTCATGCCCAAAACATCTTCAGGTAAGATTAAATTGATATTGTACTCCCAATACACTGCAACTGTGGGAGGACAGCCAGATTCCATAAGTGAACCTAGCCAAAAATCCTCCCCCTAAACAAACCCAGGAACTCCCTCCCATCTGCATGCCATGGGCACCAGTTCTTCAGCACCAACTCTTTGGCTTTGCAGGTCTGCTCCTCTCATGCTGTGTCATCTCAGAGCTTCACCCTTTGGAGAACTTGGAGTGGACTGAGAAGTTTTTATTTCATTCATTCATCAGCCTTCTGGAGGGGATCAGTGCTCTGAGGAAGAACTATCCCATATAAAGAGCTAGTCATTTCCTTATCCCAGGAGGCTATTACTACATGGCCCACACAAGTATTCAGCAAAGCTATGAGCCAGGCCATCTAAAACAGTAAGGCTTCAACAATAATACAGATTGTGAGATTAAGACCTTATTTTTTATTTGGATTTTGACTCTCTTTGAGGTATGTTAAACTAAAAAAAAATAAACAGTTAAGAAAAAAGAAGAAAATGTAGAATACTTATTTTTCATCTAGTACTTCATTTTCAAATTATTGTGAGGTTTATGACAAAATCTCAAGATCTAGCAGTGCTGTTTTAAAAGAAAGTCAAGTTTCTAGAAAAAATAAATAAAAATGCTCACAGACATAACTTTGTGAAAAAGTACATAATAGCGAGAAGTTATGGTGGGTACAGTGATTAATCATTTTCCCCCATTCCACTGCCAGCACTGAAGTCAAAGGTTGCTCACTCTAAAAAATGAACCTTGATTGTTCAAAATACTTTTTGTGAGTTTGTTTTATCTGTGTCTTCCACCAGTCTGGAGACTGCTGCAACCAACACACACACACACAAACACACACACACTCTAAGAAAACAGGACTAACTCATTATCTGTCTTCCAGTAACAAATATATGGTAATTGCTCTATTTATCTGAAATAGAATATCTGAATGTGTCTTCCTTGCTCTCCAGTCTAGTAATGCCATATTGCAGTCACATACACAGCACCTGAGTTTAATGAGTTTACTGGGTACTAACCAGAGGAACAGTAATTCACAGCAGATGTTAACTGACACTGATTATACTGTTCTAACAGTGTGATGTGAAAAGGCACCTGATTATTATAGATCTATTATCCACATCCTCAGATGTGCTCTTAGATATTTAAAGTCTGTAGTATTCTGAAAGCTTGCCTTAAGTCAAACAGAGACTATAAAAAAAAGTGTAAAAAAACCCATTGCTTCTTTATGTTGTAAGCGAGCACCATTTAGCTGATACAATCTTTGTATCTGCTGTCCTTCCTCTCTCCTGGGAAAAGAAACAAATTTTTATTACTACCCCATGGTTTGTTTCAGTTGCCTGTATTGTCAGCAAGTATTTGCTCTGCCTGCAAACACACTGTTCTTTGGTCTCAGTCAGTTTTTAGGTTATTTTTCCAACATAAACATTTAGGGCATGACTCTTTGTTGCACTCTGTGTTTTGTTTATTGACTCATTTGCACTTGAAATATGTTCTTGGAGAGACTTCTATTTTCATATATTAGCTCAAAACTGTTCTCAGTTAACTTGTGCAGTAATTACTAAATATGTGTTCAAAGACAGGTATTGAGGGTTTTCTTTTCTTGATGTAAGTTCACTGAGTAAATTCGTTCAAGCCACAGAGCTTTCCAGGATTTCTTTTTTTTTTCTATTTAAACATTTCTTAGAGTGATTAATGATAAAGTATAAATGATTTTGATCTCCTCCTCTGGATGATCCCATATAAGTGTGAATTGTTATAAAAGGTTGATAGAATTACCTCTGATAAGACATGTAGAACTGATTTGCAAAAGATAAACAATTCATCAAAAATTTGATATTTTTGTTTCTTCCTTACCAAAATTCTTCATCCTGCTTAATTGTTCAGAGAAGAGCTGCCTGATTTTCCCAGCAGCACAGTGTTAGACAAGACATTAGGCAGCTGCCCAGAGGTAAAGTCTGTAAGTCTGTCTGCCGAGAAGCATCTTTAAAAACAAGGCTATTTAGTGTTGAGAAATATTTTTAAGAGGCTGTTTGTTTTCCTGAAGTTTTGCTTTTCAACATGAATCACTGGAGACCAGTCAGATAACAGAAGAGAGAGCTTTTTCATCTCTAGACAACTCTTCAAAGAAGCGGATGGGAATTTGGTCACATGATGGGTTCCACTGAAGAAAGATGTACAATTAAATCTATGTATTATTTAACCAGTGAGTTTTGACCTTTGCCAGGCTGTGAAGTTGTAAACATTTTCTGTGGAAGATGTGGTCTCCTCAGAAATTTCACCAACATGGGTAGTTCCATGCATATATGAAGGTGTTGTTCATCATCAACTTTCCAAATTGCATTAGAGACAGCATGTGAGCCACTTTAGCCATCTACAGGCCATTCTCCAGAGGAGTTTCATGAAGATTTTCTCTGTACCATAATTCTGTGCAGCTTGCAAACATAAAAGTGAAAAAATTAAAAAGTATCTTGCTCATTTAGCCCCTAGATGTCAGTTTCCTGTGGCACTAAGCAAGTATGAGTTATAAGCAAGGCAGAATTTTTTGCTATGTTACTCAAGACTTATGAAGCAAAAGAACCTGTAGGGCCTCAACCAAAATATACTGAAACACCTGTGATATGTTTTGTCAAGAAAAATTTTCTTGATACTCCTGCTGAATAAAAATTGAATACAAGAAAAATACTTCTCTTCATCTAGATTTGTTTTTATTAAAAATATGGTCTGTCTTCTGGCTACAGATTCTACTCCTATAATAACCATACCCTCTGTTCTCATAATGACAATTAGACTTCATGAAAACCTCTCACACCCTGATGAGTTTTTCTCACCAGAAGAGTAGAACTTTAATATTTACTCAGGACTACTGAGGAATTTTGCTTCTTGAATGACTCCATTAGGCAGCTTTCCTGGTTAATCAGCACTTGAGGTATGTTAACTCATTGTGGCTTCTCAGCAAAGAAGGGATTTCAGAGGTACTTGTTCCACCACAGGATGAAGCAGACTCGTCTGTTACATCTCACATTTTCTACTCTGCCTGTAAGGACTGGTATAACACAGAGTGGATTGATTTTGTGTTTGGCAAAATGCACTGGGAGTCTCCTGCATGAAAGTTGTTCTCCAACAGCAGCCCCAGCTACTGTACATAATTTTCTCTGCTTACTCTTGTTAGAATAACTTATCTAGTTGGAAGTATAGAGAGAGTGAATTTAGGTCATTCAGAATGCCTGGGCTGGCACTTGGCCAGGATCTGAATGTTAACAACACGGGACTTGAAAAATACATTAGTGATGTTCCTTTATTTCCTTTCATTGTTATAAAGAAATTGCTGTTTCAGTAGTGACTGCTGCAGGTGACTGCACATCTGACATTTCCCTTATGATGCAATATAGCTTTTTCTGTATTTCTACATTGCTAGGGAGGAGATGGGTCACTCTGGTTTTTTTTTATCACTGATTGAAGAAGTTTAAAATGTGGATAGGCTACAGTTAAGGGTAAGAAAGGAAAGATTACTGAAATAAGATCTCCAGCTGTGATGAAGAAAAGAACTGTCAAATGAAGTATAGCTGCTTCATGTATGGATGGGTTTGCTCTGGGGTGACAGGGCTTAGCCATTTATCTGCATATAGCTAAGTGTAACATGAATTTAGATGTGAAGTCAGTCAGCACCCCTGCATGCTAGCATGCTCCCTTTGAGAAAGGAAACACTGAAAACATGGGTATTAGGATGTTTTTAGAGGTTAAAATTTGGAAGACCTAAATTCTGTCTTGCACCAGAAGTTCCCTGTGTGATTGTAGTCAAAGCACATTAAAACTTGAAGATGTGGATTTTGGACAGGAGCCAGGCACCTAAAAGTGATTTGCTGTGCCACGGAGCTATTGCAGTGCTCAAGCACACTTTGTAGACTTGAACATCAATCTCTCTGTTCCTTAGTGTCTGATCCTTGCAAAACTGTAAGTAGTCCCTCTCCACCAAGGAAGTGTGGTGAGAGTAATTGCCACAGGTGCCCTGGCACCTGTATAAATACTGTGTTTGAGAAGAGTGGATAAAGAAACAAACAGAAATTCAAACAGAAAATCTGTTTAGTGTTGTGGACATTCCTCAATAACAAATATGTTTTGTACTTTCTGGTGGCTGATCCATGTACAGGATGAAAGCCTAGTCCTGCTTCCAGAAAACAGGATGACATCTGTCTTGTTTGACTCAGCTGACAATGCAAGTTGTCTTTTTTAAAGTGCAGATTCTGTGTGTAGACAAAGGAAGGGGGAAAGCTCCTCCACAAGTAAGCTCATACCATCTTAAAATGGGTGTTTAAGCCAGAGGGGGCTGGGGACAAGCCCTTTTCTGTCTCTTTTCACAAGCAAAGGAGGAGGATCTCTGGATATTTAGCACAGACAAAGCACCTACCTGTTTGATGGCTACATAAAATTAAATGAATCACACTGTGGACTCCCTCCGGATGACAGGAGACCCTTGAGGAAGTTCAAGTGTTTAATCTTTCCTCATGATTCACAGGATATAATGATAATAAAAATCTAGTTGCATAGTAACATTCCTTTTTATAAAACACTCTTACTAGGTAATCTGTGATGAATCTTTCCTCCCTAGTTCTTGGAATTATTTCTTTACACGCCATAAATAGAATGAATTCTGTTAAAATCCCAGTCACTAGAAAAGAGAGGCTAATATGGTTGAACCTTCTTCATGTCCAGGGACAGTGACAAATCACACCCCTCTTGTGTCACCAAATAATTAAAGTTTGATTGAAATGGTTCTTACCTGAAATGAGTCATCTGTGGTTAAGAGAGGAAACATCAGCAACAAGAAGGTAATGCATGGTTTAATTTGAAACTTGGCTCCTTTTGCCTGAGCCAAAGCAAAATCAAATGAAGCCACTGTATTGCAAACCACTCTCCAGTTCCAGAGCCATGCATACAGCCTTACTTTGTCACTTCTGCTAATATCTGAAAGCAGAAAGGCGTGTGTTGATGCTGAACTCCTCAGGAACACAAGGTTTGATCATTTGTCTCAATTTTCACGCTGTAGCAAATCTTCCACTCTGGGAAACCAAGACATGTTTTTCCAAAGCAAAAATCTTAAACTGTATGCCACAGCTTGAATGGCCTGAAGGACACTCTTTTTCAGACTATAATTTGAACAATTCATGAAGGCTTATTGGCTGTCACTGGAATGAAGCATATCCAATGCTGCAATTCCATTTGTGGCAGCAATACTGCATTTTCGGTGTCTGCTGTGACAGAAAGACTGGGACATTTTTTATACACACTGCTACTCTTCCTTATATTTTGTAATATTTTCAGATCTCTAGTGAAAATATATGTCAAATAAGCAGCTCATATTTAATTATAATCTAAGGAATTACCTTAATATCACAACAAAATTAATCATGGGCAAGGGCATCTGTAAATTGATGCATGAAGTTCCTCACCTTTTCTGTCCTTCTCTTCCATATGCTCTATTATTACTTAAATCACTAAATATATGTGTCTAATGTGGGGACATCTTGATCCCTTTAAATGCAAGATGTGTGAAGCTTTTATCTATATTCCTTAAACGGCAAAAAAAAAGAAAAAAAAAGAAGAGGGAAGTGATGCAGATGGATCAATATAAACATATATGACAGTAGCTTGGAGCTGCATGCAGTAGCCTAAGTAAACAGAGTGACAGGATGGCTTTTCAAAACAAGCTTGTCATGTTTATGCTTGTTATCAGCTTTCCTGACAACGATTTTCCCATCAGCTAACTACAGACTTAATTAGGGCATTAACACAGTCCTGCCCCCACACCTCCTGCCTTTCCCCAGCTAAGCACTGGGTCATTAATGGGAGGAGAGGACACAAGCAAGGAAATGGGAAAGAAAGAAAGGAAGGAAGAGAGAAGAGAAGAGAGAAATTAGTAAAATTTGAAGTAAATAGGGAGTGGAGAAACAAAAGCAAAGCATAATTTTGATTGCATTGCACAGGGTGGAAGGGGAACCAGCAGAAAACATGATTTTCCATGTTTTTTACCAGGTTTTGCAAGACAGTTCATAGAAACATACAGGCCAGGCTACTCCACTGAGAGAAATGAGACTAATTTCTGTGATTTCCACTTGTAACTGCTTGCAAATGCAACAAATGTGAACTCCTCCATCATCTGCAAAGATACATCCCTCGTCCTCATTCAGTGCAGCTACTCTGTGTAATAAAGATTCTTCCTATGCAGAAGACACTACATCACAAGTTGTAAGATGCTTTTGGCAAGCTGTGCTTTTGGGGAATAGAGATGCTAATTGCTCACATGGAGCTTGTTCAATGACTTCTCAGCAATTAAAATGATGTGGTGCATTTTGCAGTACCCAGTCCCTGTGAGTAATTCACATGCCTGATACCCAGAGTAGAGCTCCATGGCAGACACCAATAGTGACTGCAGTGACCTTGAGTATTTCCATCACAGTGCCATTTTTCACAGAGACAGATTATCAAATAAAAATACATTTAAACATCTGTGATTTTGCAACTAGCAAAAATCCTGAATTTCCTGTTTTTCTTTATTATTTCAACAATTTCCTGTCATTTATCATCTCCACTATATGTGCTATGTCATGTCTTGGCAGCAGGGAATTTTGCCTTGCTAGTCTTTCCCCCCATTCACTGACATGAGATGTTTCCAGTTAAGCCAAATTAATTGTAGCTTATTGCCTCTGACCTGTCAGAATTACCTGGTCAGTGGAAGCACTCATCAATTCAGACCTCTTCTTCAGCTGTACTACTGAAATGCACAGCTGAAGGTCAATGATGTGGTAACCTATTCAATGTCAGGAGTGTCAGGAGGAGCCCAGAGATGGTGATACCCAAATCCAAGCCTGAACTGCAGCACAGATGTCTCTGCAATGCCCATAAGCAAATGTTGTATCCACTGGGTGGCTTCCAGGCAAATGAATACATTGGTTTCCATTGGAGTAACCAGAAGGTGTTAAGCAGTAGCTGTTACAAACCCAGGGCTTTTTAAATCCACATGTCCAGATGATTTTTTTCCCCCTAGGGGAGCTCTTGGAATAGTTATTCATATTTGGTGTGATTTTGGTAAAAGCCCAGGAACCTTCTGAGGAAGTATGAAATTCTTAAGTACAGGGAACATCTATGGTGCTCCAGACATTTCTGAGATTAGGACAGAAAAATGAAATAGACAATCTCAATTGCCATTAAGAAGGAAGCAGTAGAGAATAACTAAAATAGTTATTAACTAAATAACT
>VZRX01004205.1:0-10983 GCA_013398075.1 Notiomystis cincta | reverse complement strand
GACTTGAGGGTGCTTTGATGGGATCTGAGAGGGCTTTGAGGGTTCTGAGGGAGCTTTGGCAGGGTCTGAGGGGGCTTTGAGAGACTTGAGAGGGATTTTAGGGATCTGAGAGGGCTTTGAAAGAATTGAGGGTGCCTTGATGGGATCTGAGGGGGCTTTGAGGGTCTTCAGGGGGCTTTGGTGTGGTCTGAGGGGGCTTTGGTGGGACTTGAGAGTGACTCGGGGTGGTCTGAGGGGGCTTTGGTGAGACTTGAGGGAGCTTTGGTGGGATCCAAGGAGGTCTAACAGGGCTTGGTGGGATCTGAGGCAACTTTGGTGGGACTTGCTCTACTCTAGGAGACCTCTGAGGACCTTAAGGGGTTGTTTTTGGGGTGCTCCAAGTGGGATTTTTTGACTTTCCCTGGCTCCTGACCCCTGGTTTGGATGTCCCCAGGTGATCGTGGAGAACGGGGAGCTCATCATGGGCATCCTCTGCAAGAAGTCCCTGGGGACATCTGCCGGGTCCCTGGTGCACATCTCCTACCTGGAGATGGGCCACGACACCACGCGCCTCTTCTACAGCAACATCCAGACCGTCATCAACAACTGGCTGCTCATCGAGGGTCAGTGGAGGCCTGGGAACTCTTCTGGTGGCATCTAATGGGGGTTTGGGTCTTCATAGGTTCCACCTTGGTGGAACTCAGGTGTCCTTGGGGCTCTTGAACCTCATTCTTGAGGTCTTGGTGTCCTTGGACCTGGGGACTTGAGGTCCTGAGGTGCCTGGAAGCCCTTCTGGTGGCATCTAATGGGGGTTTGGATCTTCTCAGGTCCCACCCTGGTGGAGCTTGGGTGTCCTTGGGGCTCTTGGACCTCGTTCTTGAGGTCTTGGTGGTTTTTGGACCTCGTTTTTGGGGGACTTGAGGTCCTGGAGGGGCTGGGAACTCTTCTGGTGGCATCTAATGGGGGTTTGGGTCTTCATAGGTTCCACCTTGGTGGAACTCAGGTGTCCTTGGGGCTCTTGAACCTCATTCTTGAGGTCTTGGTGTCCTTGGACCTGGGGACTTGAGGTCCTGAGGTGCCTGGAAGCCCTTCTGGTGGCATCTAATGGGGGTTTGGATCTTCTCAGGTCCCACCTTGGTGGAGCTCGGGTGTCCCTGAGGTTCTTGGACCTCATTCTTGAGGTCTTGGTGGTCCTTGGACCTCATTTCTGGGGTCTCCTTTTTTTTGGGGTATGAGGAGGACTCAGGAATTTTGGGGGGGGTCTCCTAAAGGACCTCATTGTCCCCACATCCCCCCCCCACTTTTTATCTCCAGAACCTTGGAGATTGAAATTTTGGAGTGGGATGGGATCAGATTTGGGGTTTGGGGTCACCCCAAATTTGGGGGAACCCCTCCTGAACCCCAAATTTTCCCCCTCCAAGGTCACACCATCGGCATCGGTGACTCCATTGCCGATGCCAAGACCTACCAGGACATCCAGAACACCATCAAGAAAGCCAAGCAAGATGTCATCGAGGTGGGGTTTTGGGGGGATTTCTCTGGATTTTGGGGTGTCCCTGGAATTTTGGGGACCCCCCAAAAAAATTGTGGCTGTGACACCCCTAAGTTGGAATTTTGGGGGTTTTTTTGGGTGAGAATTTGGGGAATTTCATGGTTCTTGGAGGTTTCTGGTGGATCTCGGGAGTTCCTTCAAAAGGAGGGGGACATTTTTGGGGGTCTCACCCAAACTTTGGGGGGTCCCACCCAAATTTTGGGGTCTCTGCAAGGTTTTGGGGGTTCCTAGGATATTTTGGGATGCTCCTGAGAGGGGATTTTGGAGCATCCCCAAGAATCATCTCAGTTTCTTCTCAGGTGGTCCCACCACCTTCAACCCTCCTGAGATATTTTGTGGATCCCTCAGGAATTTTGGGTGACCCTCAGAAATTTTGAGGTGCCCTGGTCACACCACAGGAAGGTTTTGAGGTGCTCCTGGAGGATTTTGAGGAACCCCTAAGACATTTTTGGGTGGGTTTTGGGATCATCTCCAGGGCCACCTCAACCCCTTTCCCAGGTGGTCCCACCACTCCCAAACCCTCTGAGATATTTTGAGGAACCCTCAAGAATTTCATGGAAATTTTAAGAATTTAGGGAACATCCAGATGAGGTTTGGGGCTCCAAAAGGTGTTGGGGGTCTCCATGTGGGGTTTGGTGGAGTTCCTGGATGATCTCAANTCCCAGGTTTGGAGGGGCTCCAGAAGGTCTTGGGGGGCTCCAGGGGGTTTTGGGGTGGTTCCTGAGGTGGTTTTTTGGATCTTCTGGAGGTTCTCGGATGGTTTTGGACACCAGGAGGTCCAAGATCAACATCTCCCAGGTTTATGGGGGCTCTAGAAGGTCTTAGGGGTCTTCAGAAGGTCTTGAGGGTTTTCAGAAGGTCTTGGGGGTCTTCAGAAGGTCTTGNGGTTTGGGGCAGTTCCTGGAGGATTTCAGGGACTTTGTGGCAGTTCCTGGAGGATCTCAGGGGCTTTGGAGCAATTCCTGGAGGATCTCAGTAGGTTTGAGGCAGTTCCTGGAGGATCTCAGGGGCTTTGGAGCAATTCCCAGAGGATCTCAGGAGGTTCAGAGCAGTTCTTGTGGACTTCCACGGAGTTTCTTGGGGGGTTTTTTGAAATTCTGAGGTGATTTTGGAGATTTTGAGTACCCTGATGACCTTTTTGGGGTGGTTTTTGGTATCTCCAGGTCATTGAGAAGGCCCACAACAACGAGCTGGAGCCCACCCCGGGGAACACCCTCCGGCAGACCTTTGAGAACCAGGTGAACCGGATCCTCAACGACGCCCGTGACAAGACCGGCTCGTCCGCCCAGAAGTCCCTGTCCGAGTACAACAACTTCAAATCCATGGTGGTCTCGGGGGCCAAGGGCTCCAAGATCAACATCTCCCAGGTTTGGAGGGGCTCCAGAAGGTCTTGGGGGGCTCCAGGGGGTTTTGGGGTGGTTCCTGAGGAGTTTTTTTGGATCTTCTGGAGGTTCTCGGATGGTTTTGGACACCAGGAGGTCCAAGATCAACATCTCCCAGGTTTATGGGGGCTCTAGAAGGTCTTAGGGGTCTTCAGAAGGTCTTGAGGGTTTTCAGAAGGTCTTGGGGGTCTTCAGAAGGTCTTGGGGGGTTTTGGAGTAGTTCCTGAGGTGGTTTTTTGGATCTTCTGGAGATTCTCAGGTGGTTTTGGACACCAGGAGGTCCAAGATCAACATCTCCTAGGTTTGGAGGGGCTCCAGGGGGTTTTGGAGGTCTTCAGAAGGTCTTGAGGGGCTCCGGAAGGTCTTGGGGGGCTCCAGGGGGTTTTGGGGTGGTTCTTGTGGAGTTTTCCTGGATTTTCTGGAGGTTCTCAGGTGGGTTTTGGACACCAGGAGGTCCAAGATCAACATCTCCCAGATTCGAGGGGTCCTCAGAAGGTCTTNGAGGTGGTTTTTTGGATCTTCTGGAGGTTCTCAGGTTGTTTTGGACATCAGGAGGTCCAAGATCAACATCTCCCAGATTCGAGGGGTCCTCAGAAGGTCTTGAGGGGCTCCAGAAGGTCTTGGGGGATATCCAGGGGGTTTGGAGACAGTTCTGGTGGAGTTTTGTGGAGCTTTTTGGGCTCTTCTGGAGGTTCTCGGGTGGTTTTGGACACCAGGAGGTGTCCCCAAGGTCCTCTCATGGTGTCCCCACCACCTGGAGGTGTCCCCAAGGTCCTCTCATGGTATCCCCACGGTCCCCTGGAGGTGTCCCCAAGGTTTCCTTGAGTGTCCCCAAGACCTGGAGGTGTCCCCAACGCCCTCTGGCAACGCTCCCAAGCCGTGGAGGTGTCCCCACCACCTGGTGGTGTCCCCATGGTCCCCTGGCANAGGAGGTCCAAGATCAACATCTCCTAGGTTTGGAGGGGCTCCAGGGGGTTTTGGAGGTCTTCAGAAGGTCTTGAGGGGCTCCGNGTCCCCATGGTCCCCTGGCAGTGTCCCCAAGGTCCTCTCATGGTGTCTCCACCACCTGGCGATGTCTCCAAGGTCTCCATGCAATGTCCCCACGGTCCTCTCATGATGTCCTCACTATCTGGAGGTGTCCCCAAGGCCCCCTGGTGGTGTCCCCACCCCCTGTCAACGTCCCCATGGTCCCCTGGTGGTGTCCCACCACCTTCAGGTGTCCCCAAGGTCCTCTCATGGCGTCCCCACCACCTGGCAATGTCTCCAAGGTCTCCATGCAATGTCCCCATGGTTCTCTCATGGTGTCCTCACCACCTGGAGGTGTCCCCAAGGTCCTCTCATGGTGTCCCCACCCCCTGTCAATGTCCCCACTGTCCCCTTGTGNTTGTGCCCCCCCCCCCTCGAGGTGTCCCCAAGGTCCTCTCATGGCGTCCCCACCACCTGGCAATGTCTCCAAGGTCTCCATGCAATGTCCCCATGGTTCTCTCATGGTGTCCTCACCACCTGGAGGTGTCCCCAAGGTCCTCTCATGGTGTCCCCACCCCCTGTCAATGTCCCCACTGTCCCCTTGTGGTGTCCTCACCACCTGGAGGTGTCCCCAAGGTCCTCTCGTGGTGTCCCCAAGCTCTCCATGCAATGTCCCCACGGTCCCCTCACGATGTCCCCTCAGGTCATCGCCGTGGTGGGCCAGCAGAACGTCGAGGGCAAGCGGATCCCGTTCGGCTTCAAGCACCGGACGCTGCCGCACTTCATCAAGGACGACTACGGCCCCGAGAGCCGCGGCTTCGTGGAGAACTCCTACCTGGCCGGCCTCACGCCCACCGAGTTCTTCTTCCACGCCATGGGCGGCCGCGAGGGCCTCATCGACACGGCCGTGAAGACGGCCGAGACCGGTCAGTGACTCACCTGAGGAGCTGGAGAAGCTCAAAATTCCACACAAGGGGTGTTCAGGACTCTAAAACCTTCCTTAGATACCTCCTAGAGGTCTCAAACCCTCCTTAGATGTCTCCAGGATCTCAAAATGTTCCTCAGATGCCTCCAGGATCTCAAACTGTTCCTTAGACGCCTCCAGGATCCCAAAATGTTTCTTAGATTCCTTCTGGAGACCTCAAACCCTCCTTAGATGCTTCCAGGATCTCAAACTGTTCCTTAGACGCCTCCAGGATCCCAAAATGTTTCTTAGATTCCTTCTGGAGACACCAAACCTTCCCCAGATACCTCCAGATCTCAAAACCCTCCCCAGATGCCTCCTGGAGACCCCAGACCCTCCTCAGATGCTTCCAGGATCCCAAAACCTTCCTTAGATGCCTCCTGGAGCCCCTCAAACCCTCCCCAGATGCCTCCAGGATCCCCAACCCTCCCCAGATGCCTCCTGGAGACCCCAGATTCCTTCAAACCCTCCTCAGATGCCTCCTGGAGCCCCTCAACCTCTCCCCAGATGCCTCCTGGATTCCAAAACCTTCCCCAGATGCCTCCATGATCCCAAAATGTTCCTTAGATGCCTCCTGGAGATCCCAGACCCCTCCAAACCCTCCCCAGATGCCTCCTGAACCCTTCCCCACTCCCTCCAGGGTACATCCAGCGGCGTCTGATCAAGTCCATGGAGTCGGTGATGGTGAAATACGACGCCACCGTCAGGAACTCCATCAACCAGGTGGTGCAGCTGCGCTACGGCGAGGACGGGCTGGCCGGCGAGAGCGTCGAGTTCCAGAACCTGGCCACCCTCAAACCCTCCAACAAGGCCTTCGAGAAGAAGTGAGGGACAAAGTTGGGGGACACAGCCCCGGGCAGGGCGTGGGCGGGGTCAATGGAACTGGTTTGGGGTCGTTGAGGGGCTCGGTTTGGGAGTTTGGGACGTTTTGGGGTCTTCAAGTGGCTTCTTCCAAGAGTTGGGGACATTTTGGGGTCTTCAAGTGGGAGTTGGGGACATTTTGAGGTCTTCAAATGGGAGTTGGGGGCATTTTGAGGTCTTCAAGTGGCTTCTTCCAAGAGTTGGGGACATTTTGGGGTCCCCAACCTTCTCCTTCCCAACTTTAGTCACATTTTGATGTCCCCAACCTTCTCCAACCACTACAAACCAACACTTTTGGTGTCCTCAAACATCTCCAACGTGCCGAGGGTGACCCTTTGGTGTCCCCAAGCTGTCCCCAACCTTCTCCTCCCCAACTTTGGTCACATTTTGATGTCCCCAAGTTCTTCCTACCCAACTTTGGTCACATTTTGGTGTCCCCAACCTTCTCCAACCACTACAAACCAACATTTCTGGTGTCCCCGAGCATCTCCAACGTGCCGAGGGTGACACTTTGGTGTCCCCAAGCTGTCCCCAAGCCGTCCCCGTGTCCCCACAGGTTCAAGTTCGACTACACCAACGAGCGGGCGCTGCGCCGGACGCTGCAGGAGGAGCTGGTCAAGGACATCCTGTCCAACGCCCACATCCAGAACGAGCTGGAGCGCGAGTTCGACCGCATGCGCGAGGACAGGGAGGTGCTCAGGGTCATCTTCCCCACCGGGGACAGCAAGGTGACCCCAAAATCCACCTGGGACACCCCAAAATCCATCCCAGATACTCCAAAATCCAACCAAGATACCTCAAAATCTGACCCAGATACCCCAAAAAGTCCATCTGAGATGCCTCAAAATCGAACCGAGATACCCCAGAATCCACCTGAGACACCCCAGAATCCACCTGGGATACCCCAAAATCCCACCAGGATACCCCAAAATCCCACCAGGATACCCCAAAATCCATCCCAGATACCCCAAAATCCACCTGGGACACCTCGAAATCCGATCAAGATTCCCCAAAATCTGACCGAGATACCTCAAAAAATCCAACTGAGATGCCTCAAAATCCGACTGAGATACCCCAAAATCCACCTGGGACACCCCAAAATCCCCCTGGGACACCCCAAAATCCCACCAGGACACCCCAAAATCCATCCCAGATACCCCAAAATCCATCTGGGACACCCCAAAATCCACCTGGGACACCCCAAAATACAGCCAGAGCATCCCAAATTCCCCTTTTTNACCCTCCTCAGATGCTTCCAGGATCCCAAAACCTTCCTTAGATGCCTCCTGGAGCCCCTCAAACCCTCCCTAGATGCCTCCAGGATCCCCAACCCTCCCCAGATGCCTCCTGGAGATCCCAGACCCCTCCAAACCATCCCCAGATGCCTCCTGGAGACCCCAGATTCCTTCAAACCCTCCTCAGATGCCTCCTGGAGCCCCTCAACCTCTCCCCAGATGCCTCCTGGATTCCAAAACCTTCCCCAGATGCCTCCATGATCCCAAAATGTTCCTTAGATGCCTCCTGGAGATCCCAGACCCCTCCAAACCCTCCCCAGATGCCTCCTGAACCCTTCCCCACTCCCTCCAGGGTACATCCAGCGGCGTCTGATCAAGTCCATGGAGTCGGTGATGGTGAAATACGACGCCACCGTCAGGAACTCCATCAACCAGGTGGTGCAGCTGCGCTACGGCGAGGACGGGCTGGCCGGCGAGAGCGTCGAGTTCCAGAACCTGGCCACCCTCAAACCCTCCAACAAGGCCTTCGAGAAGAAGTGAGGGACAAAGTTGGGGGGCGGACACGGTGGGGACACGGCCCCGGGCAGGGCGTGGGCGTGGGTGGGGTCAATGGACCTGGTTGGGGTCGTTGAGGGGCTCGGTTTGGGAGTTTGGGACATTTTGGGGTCTTCCAGTGGNTCGTTGAGGGGCTCGGTTTGGGAGTTTGGGACGTTTTGGGGTCTTCAAGTGGCTTCTTCCAAGAGTTGGAGACATTTTGGGGTCCCCAAATGGCTCCTTCTGGAAGTTGAGAACGTTTTGGGGTCTTCAAGTGACTTCTTCGAAGAGTTGGGGACATTTTGGGGTCTTCAAGTGGCTTCTTCTGAGAGTTGGGGACGTTTTGAGGTCCCCAGATGGCTCCTCCTGAGAGCTGGGGATGTTTTGGGGTCTTGAAGTTGATCTTCACAAGAGTTAGGAGTGTCTTGGGGTCTTCAAAAGGGAGTTGGGGATGTTTTGGGGTCTTCAAGTGGCTTCGTCCAAGAGTTGAGGACATTTTTGGGTCTTCAAATGGGAGTTGGGGACATTTTGGGGTCCCCAAATGGCTCCTTGGAAAAGTTGGGGACATACTGGGGTCCCCAACCTTCTCTTACCCAACCTTGGTCACGTTTTGGTGTCCCCAACCTTCTCCAACCACTACAAACCAACACTTTTGGTGTCCCCGAGCATCTCCAACCTGCCCAGAGTGACACTTTGGTGTCCCCAACCTTCTCCTCTCCAACTTTGGTCACATTTTGATGTCCCCAAGTTCTTCCTACCCAACTTCAGTCACATTTTGGTGTCCTGAACCTTCTCTTACCCAACTTTGGTCACATTTTGATGTCCCCAACCTTCTCCAACCACTACAAACCAACACTTTTGGTGTCCCCGAGCATCTCCAACCTGCCCAGAGTGACACTTTGGTGTCCCCAACCTTCTCCTCTCCAACTTTGGTCACATTTTGATGTCCCCAAGCTCTTCCTACCCAACTTCACTCACATTTTGGTGTCCTGAACCTTCTCTTACCCAACTTTGGTCACATTTTGATGTCTCCAGCCTTCTCCAACCACTACAAACCAACACTTTTGGTGTCCTCAAACATCTCCAACGTGCCGAGGGTGACCCTTTGGTGTCCCCAAGCTGTCCCCAACCTTCTCCTCCCCAACTTTGGTCACATTTTGATGTCCCCAACCTTCTCCAACCACTACAAACCAACACTTTTGGTGTCCCCGAGCATCTCCAACCTGCCCAGAGTGACNCTTCGTCCCATTTTGGTGTCCCCAACCTCCTCCTCCCCACTTTTGGTCACATTTTGATGTCCCCAACCTTCTCCTCTCCAACTTTAGTCACATTTTGGTGTCCCCAACCTTCTCCAACCACTACAAACCAACATTTCTGGTGTCCCCGAGCATCTCCAACGTGCCGAGGGTGACACTTTGGTGTCCCCAAGCTGTCCCCAAGCCGTCCCCGTGTCCCCACAGGTTCAAGTTCGACTACACCAACGAGCGGGCGCTGCGCCGGACGCTGCAGGAGGAGCTGGTCAAGGACATCCTGTCCAACGCCCACATCCAGAACGAGCTGGAGCGCGAGTTCGACCGCATGCGCGAGGACAGGGAGGTGCTCAGGGTCATCTTCCCCACCGGGGACAGCAAGGTGACCCCAAAATCCACCTGGGACACCCCAAAATCCATCCCAGATACTCCAGAATCCAACCAAGATACCTCAAAATCTGACCCAGATACCCCAAAAAGTCCATCTGAGATGCCTCAAAATCGAACCGAGATACCCCAGAATCCACCTGAGACACCCCAGAATCCACCTGGGATACCCCAAAATCCCACCAGGATACCCCAAAATCCCACCAGGATACCCCAAAATCCATCCCAGATACCCCAAAATCCACCTGGGACACCTCGAAATCCGATCAAGATTCCCCAAAATCTGACCGAGATACCTCAAAAAATCCAACTGAGATGCCTCAAAATCCGACTGAGATACCCCAAAATCCCCCTGGGACACCCCAAAATCCCACCANCCTCAAAATCCGACTGAGATACCCCAAAATCCCCCTGGGACACCCCAAAATCCCCCTGGGACACCCCAAAATCCCACCAGGACACCCCAAAATCCATCCCAGATACCCCAAAATCCATCTGGGACACCCCAAAATCCACCTGGGACACCCCAAAATACAGCCAGAGCATCCCAAATTCCCCTTTTTGGGGGCTCTGCCCTCCAATTTGGGGTTCTCTCGCCCATTTTGGGGGTTCTCTTGCTCGTTTTTGGGCTCTGACTCCCTGATTTTGGGGTTCTCTCACCCATTTTTGGGCTCTGACCCCCCGATTTTGGGATGTCCCCCCCCTCCAGGTGGTGCTCCCCTGTAACCTGCTCCGCATGATCTGGAACGCCCAGAAGATTTTCCACATCAACTCCCGGCTGCCCTCGGACCTGCACCCGGTCAAGGTGGTGGAGGGTGAGTGGAGGACCCCAAAATCGGGGTGGGGGACCCCAAAATCAGGGTGGAGAGGCCCCCCCAAACCCCATTTGGGAGATTTGGGTGGGATTTGGGGGAATTTGGAAGCGCTTTGAGAAGTTTGGGGGGACTTGGACCGGTCTCAGTTCTCAAAAAGGGGCTGGGGGGGATTTGGGACCCCCCAAAACGGTTCTGGGGGATTTGGGACCCCCCCAGAAAGGTTCTGGAGGATTTGGGACCCCTAAAAAAGTTCTGGGGGATTTGGGACCCCCCCTGAACCCCCAAAAAGGTGTTGGGAGGCGGAGTTTGAAGACCAAGAAGGTCCCAGAAGATTTGGAGGTCCCTCAGAAAGTTCTGGAAGTTCTTGGGTCCCTCAGGAAGGTTCTGGAGGTCCTTGTGGTTCTCCAAGGAAGTTCTGGATGTTCTTGAGTCCCTCAGGAAGCTCTGATGGGTTCAGGGACCTCCCGAGAAGGTTCTGGCCCACCCCTGACCCTCCAATCCCCTCAGGGGTGAAGGAGCTGAGCCGCAAACTGTGGTGGGTTCCTGAGGAACCTCAGGAAGGTTCTGGTTGTTCTTGAGTCCCTCAGGAAGTTTTGATGGGTTCTTGAGGAAACCCAGGAAGGTTCTGGAGGTCCTTGTGGTTCTCCAAGGAGGTTCTGGAGCTTCTTGAGTCCCTCAGGAAGGTTCTGGAGGTCCTTGTGGTTCTCCAAGGAGGTTCTGGATGTTCTTGAGTCCCTCAGGAAAGTTCTGGAGGTCCTTGTGGTTCTCCAAGGAAGTTCTGGATGTTCTTGAGTCCCTCAAGAAGCTCTGATGGGTTCAGGGACCTCCCGAGAAGGTTCTGGCCCACCCCTGACCCCCCAATCCCCTCAGGGGTGAAGGAGCTGAGCCGCAAACTGGTGATCGTGAACGGGGAGGACCCGCTGAGCCGGCAGGCGCAGGAGAACGCGACGCTGCTCTTCAACATCCACCTGCGCTCCACGCTCTGCAGCCGCCGCATGGTGGAGGAGTTCCGCCTCAGCGGGGAGGCCTTCGACTGGCTGCTGGGCGAGATCGAGTCC
>VZRX01004201.1:161-23615 GCA_013398075.1 Notiomystis cincta | reverse complement strand
AGAGGAATCTCGGCTCCAGCACCTGGAGCACCTCCTGCCCCTCCTTCTCCACTGACCTTGGTGTCTCCATGTTGTTTCCCTCATGTGTTCTCACCTTCTCCTCTTCTCTGACTAGGAACGAAAACCCCCGTGACTTTGTTTTGATTTTCTTAAATTTGGTTTTCATCAGAGTGGCGTTACCAACCTCTCTCATTGGCCCAGTCCTGGCCAGCAGCATGTCCATCTATCTCCATGTCCATCTCCAGAGCCATCAGCCATTGGCTCTGCTGGATATGGTGGAAGCTTCCAGCAGCTCCTCACAGCAGCCACGTTTGTGGCCCTCCTGCTACCAGAAACTGGGCCGTGCCAAACCAATACAGCCTGCCAGAGATTTCATTTGGTTACATTTTCTTTCCTAGATGAGGTGCCAGAAATTTGGCCCAGAAGCTGAGATTCTCAGTTTGCTGACAGAAAAAAACTCTTGTTCAAAATAAGGACAGTAAAATACATTAGGAAGGGGAAAAGAGAGGAAAAATAAAGGACTGGATAAAATGGTATGGGAAAAGAATCAGTGAACTAATTTGTTCCTGAGGAGATTTGGTGCCCACAGCACCCAGAGTATGCCAGCTACCAGTCACAGGGGAATCAGATTGGGTCTGCCATCTGCAATATGGTAAATTGCTTTTGAAGGGGCTCCCCAAAAGCTAGCAGACTATGAAGGACTTAGCGCTCATGAAGTTCAAGGCTACCTCAAATCCTTCAACTGGTCAGACCTGCCCTCTCCTCCCAGATTTTCAGGTCACATATAGCTGTTTTGAGGGTGAGGTCTGTTCAATGAAAAAGCACAAAGCACAAATGAAATGTAAGCTGTAGAAAACCGGTTGGTCTTGTTCCATCCAAAACGTGTCCAAAGAGATGGCTCTTCTTCCCTCAGGGAAAATGAAATGTCATTTAGCAGGGTCCTACCAAGTGCCCTCTAGTGCCCTTCCAAGCAGCTGACAAAATACTTGAGGAAAGGGTGTTCTCAGGTATTTTTTAACTACTTAGAACTCCTCAGTATCACAAGTGTGCAAAACTCTAAATGATATAAAATCTAGCCCTGCACTGTGTGTATCATTAGCTCTGCAGAAAGTCTTGACATAAGTTAGCCTATACTCTTGCCTTTACCCCATCCAGACCTTCATGTAGATTACCATACAGAAAAAGCTTTGAGAAGTCTGAGGAGTGCCTTTTCAAAGCCAGGGAAGAGCTATAAAATTCAGCAAATGGGCAAAGATTCCACCACTGTATGTGCTGCATAATACAGCAGTGTCTCATTTTCCAGAGCATACCTCCAGAGAAAACATAAAGGAGCACAGTGAAGAATGCATCATCCATGAGTGTTTTTTTCACACCAACTACTTGTACAAAAAGAGATGTCATGAACAGCAATTACAACAAAACTAAAATTTAAACTAAGCAGGAAATTCCAAGAGGAATTTGTAAGGCTCCCATGCAAACTGGCAAAATATTGTGGAAACATCCCAGTGTGACCATTCAGGAGGCACTCTGGGGGTCACACTCACACTGCCAGAGACTTTCACTGCTGGGAGCAATTTCTAGTCTTGGAGTATTAGACCCCTTTGACAAATCTGCAGAGGTTGAGGAGAACACTCAAGCACCTTCCTGGCTGCAACTACAGGAGTCCAGAAGAATCTTACTACAAAAGAGGAGAGGAAAATGTGGGCACTGTGGGCAGTCCTCAGTCTAATCCATACTGAGGTAAACTGTCTGAAGCAGAGCAGAAGGAATTCCAGGGAGAATCAATTTAGTGGCTTCGAATACCTTTACCATTTGTTTGTTTACAAGTGATAATCTGATGAAAAGTTAGTGGGAGGTTATGTTTAGAGGGGGAGACCTAACTAGATGAGGACCAGATAGCAGAGGTCACAATTCCCTAGAGGGGCTGAGGACTGGATACTTCAATTACCATGCTAAGTGTGGTTTTATAAGGGAGAAACTTGTGCCTTTTTTTCTGTGAAAAAATAGCATATTTGCTATATTTTGAGCTATGTTGGGACTGGTTTAGAACAAGGTTAGCTGCATGGATCTGTGTGAGTAATTTCCTCAGTATTGCTTGGAATAAGTAGGAGCTGACTACCTCTTTGGAGGAGACTTGAACTTTCTATACTCAATAAAGAACTGCACTGTACCAAAACAAGGACTGGTAAGTCTTGAAAATGAAGATAGAAGACATTTATCTTTGTTGTGAAAAATTCATACAAGAAGTTCACAGCATTTTCTGCATGTTCAAAATTAATATTTCTATCCTCTTGGTTTTTTACTTTGCTAGAAGCATTGTAGATAGGTATTAGCAGGATCAGAGTTGTTTGTCAGGTCAGAAAAGAGTATATAGCAGTAACCAGAGTGTAATGTGACCAGGCACAGCTTTTGTGCTCGTCCAAGCAGCAAAAGTTTGTCCTTTAATTCTTAAGAGTGTTACTCTAAAATAGCATGGGGAATGTGTATGCAAATATTTAATTATTTAGGCACAAACCTCTGTGTTTTGAGTTTGAGTCATGCTAACAACTGTATTATTTCTTGTGGCATTGGCGATAATAAGAAAAATAAGAGGTCTGTGTTACAGTAAGTGTAGTGTTCCACTAGTTGGTGGAACCAGTTCTTGAGAAAACCCATATTCCAGCAGCCAGGAGTCAGAAATCTATTTCTGTTTCTTTACAGTTTATCTGTAGTCCTGCCACTCCTATTTTAGGTAACTTTCCCAAATCAGTAGAAATCAGGCACCTAAGTCAAGAATGACTCTGTCTGTCACAGGGGTAAAGAGCCACAGACATTAAAACTTCCAAGCACTCAGCTATGAAAGCAGTGTGAATTCCTCTGATGTCAAAGATGAAGATATGTCAGATTTACATCTCTGGCATATGGTTTAGTCTCTGTTATCTGTGTCTTTTGTATCATCCATTTTGGGAAAACCATGTATTTAAAAAGAAAGTGACCTCAACAAGGCAACTGAACTGCTGCTTGTGTCACTCTGGTTTCAGTTAGTGCCATTGGCATACTGCAGTATGGCACACTAAAAAATTAGCTTTATCACTTATTCTTTACTTAATATTGGCTGAATATTAAAGCAGCAGGGAACAACAGCTATTATAGGAGCAGAAGTAGTTTACAGAATATCTGTTTTGGATTCAAATCTCCAGCTGGTGTTAAGCTCTCAAATTCACTGATCATGTGTGTATTATTTCTTACACTGCTTTAGCTCTTCCAGGTTTTGTGCTAAGTCCTTAGATTCTTTTTGGCATACCTTGGATTGTTCTCCTGTTTGTGACATGCTGAACAAGATGTGCAAGATTTTCCTCATACTTCCTCTGAAAGAGAGCAGACTTCTGTCCTGCCTGATAACTTAGATTTCATCAAAATACATTAAAGTTGCCTCGGTACAACATGAATCCCAAAACTTTTTAGACAGTGTAACTCTCCTGTCCTCCATATTTGTATAACTCTGGCGCTACAAATTTAATCCATTTTCCCCTTGAAAAATTAGTACGTTATTCGCTGTCTGATAATGCTGATGAGTATGTTATAATAAAGAATACAGAAAGAAATGTGCTGGGGAAGTCCTATTTTCTGTTAGTACTCACAGAATTGCAGGATGGAAGAGATTGTAAGGGACCTTTGGAGGTAATTTTTGTAATGTACAATCCAAAAAATACATACAGAAGCAGTAGAATGATCTGTGGGGTTAAAACTTTTGCAGAATGTAACAGGTTGTTTGGCCTGTCCTTGCCTGATACTGTTTTATACTTTTTGATGTCTCTTCAGCTGGTGAGATGGGAACTGCCGCACTGTGTAGCAGCCTGTTTCACTTCCATTTGCAAACACATGTTGCCACAGACTGACTGTTCAAATATGTTATCCACAGGCAAGTACCTGCTTGTCTAAAAGAGGTTTTTTTCTTCTTGTGATGTTCTCTTCTGCAGAATGTACCTTTCTGCAGAACCTATCTTTTTCATCCGTATGGTAGGCAAATGTCTGCTGACTGCTTCCTTCACACCTTTATCACAAGCAACAATTAAATGGTGGGTTTTTTCATTTTCCATTTTCTGAGTCTCAGAACAAGGACATAAGGTCTATGTTAGGGTCTCACTTTCATTTTTATAAATGTTCCATGTTTCTTACCTTACACCTGTAACCTGAAATAACATTGTGGTTCTGTTACTGCCTACAGAACTAGGACCAAAATAGGTGTTACCTGTTTGAGAATTTGTGAAGCCTCCATATTTCTAAAGTCTGTGGCTTTTCCAGAGACCACAGCATTTAAGGACTAAAGGGAACATGTTGTTTTGAAAGGACAACCTTGAAAACAATCAGCAGTCTCTCCTCATTTCTTTCTTGTTCCCAGTTCATGCATTTATTAGTGGCATTAGTTTACAAAAAAACCTCATTAAGGTCCTTTTCCTTACTAAGAAGAAAGCCTGTAGGGACAGGAAGCGTGCTTTTCAATAGAAAACATTTAGTTTCAATAATGAATGTTAGCAGCATCAGAACACACAACAACATGAGTGATATTTTAAAAGAAACAACAAAACAAACTTGGGACACAGGTTGAATAGAGGACATCCTCAATTCAGTCAACATATTTTGAAAACAGAATTTTCCTGAATTTTAAGGGACAACTTTTATCAATTTCTCTTCTTGTATCATTTGTTCTTTCCTTTGATTTTATCGAGTAACTGAATAAAGTCTAAGTATCATCATGGTCATTCTTGCAGCTGTCATAGAAACATGGATCTTCCAGAAGAATTTAAATATCCTCATGGGTGAGAAAAGATGCTGTCTGTTGTGGGAGAAGTAGAAGAGATGATTCGGTTCATAGTTGTGAATTTGATATGAAACATATTTGAGGAAAGACCTTAAGCATCAGTTTGAATTTGACAATTTCAGCATAGAGGCTAAATACAGCAATTGATGTGAGTCTAGAGTTGTTCTCTGTGTAGCTTTTAAATAAAGGTCATAGAAAACCTAAGCATAGATTAACAAAAATCTCAGATGGGTTTCTTCTATAAAGAAATATAAGAAGTATTGCAAAATTTTTTTTGCTAAAACATTCTTCTCTGTCTCTTCAGTTTTAAGTATTTGTGCACAAGGAAACTTTAAAAGAAAGTTTACTAGCTTTTTTTCCCCTAGGATCTTTCTTGTCATGACTGATATATTTAGATTCCTGTTTACTGTAGAGGTTTCACTTTTACAGCCAGCTTCTTTTCTCCACCTCTTTTTTACTGTTGTTAGGACATAATGGTATGATGAAACTATGCAAAAAAAAAAAAAAAGAGACAATAATACATTTAAATTGGTAAAAAATGGAGTTTGGAATTTCTGGGGTTTTATCTGAATTCCTCTGAGTTTGTTCCTAGTGAAATTCAGCAGAAAGCTGTGTGAGAGGGCTTTCTCATGCTGCTCTTATATTATAGCTAAGGTGTTGCTTCCATCGTGCCATTTTGTGGCCATGCTGGAAACCCAGCAACAGAAGCAGCTAACTTTCTCAAAGCAGCAGGTGAAAACTGAGGTCCTGAGATCCAAAATGTCTCAAACAGAAACAGCTTATTCAAATGGATTTAGAAAGGGAACTAAAACATCTTAATCATTTTCCTGCCACTGAATGGCTGCAAAATTGCCAGGCAAGCCACTGAGACTTAATGTTTCTGTTTCTCTTCTTGACCAAATTGGGTAGCATTATCTCTATCTTTTAGAACTGAGCCTTACATTAATCTAAACTTTACTTCATGTTTTGGCTGAAAATCAGTTGGTGTTTTGCTGATATTTGAAGGAGATTTTATTCCTAGGAAAACAGAAACTCATATGAGAATAGAGAAGTAGCCAGACCAAATGATATTTATTCCTTAGCAGTCTCTAAGAGGTGAATGTTTAAAAGATAAAATCAAAGAAATTGCAGAGTTATATGCAGACATTAAAAGCAAATCTTAAAGTATTGCATTAACTTCCCAAGCTTAGTTTTATTGCAGGTTTGCTCAGGGGCCTGAATTTTCATTGTACTGAAACAAATGCTCCCTATTGTACTGAGATCTATGCCATTGATTCCATTGTCTTTGGCAATGTTAAAGAAATTTCTGAGGAGGTAACTTGTGAAAAGGTGTACATTTTGCTTTGTGTAGATAAAAACTTGATTGACATTGCATATTGTTTTATATAAATTTGAGACTTTTGCAATGTAATAATAACTGCTTAGAGTAAAAGAATGAAATCAAGTTACTTATCTAGGTATTAAGTGATTGGAGCTGTTGTTTTAATCTCATCAGTAAAAGTATAGAAACTGAAAAGATGTTAGTATGTATTAAATAGATGCAAATATGTATGTTGTAATTAGAGGTTGCAATAATGCTTCAAGGATTTTGTGAGGAAAATGCAGTTGTATGTACTAATCATACTTTTTTCTGGGAATTATTATTAGCAATATACACTGTTTTAACAGAATCACATAGAAGTGTGTGCCATTTATTTGTTTTTTACAAGAAAGAGGTTAGTAAAAACTAATTAAATTATGACATGTAAATTTATAACATGTAAATCTATGCATGTCATTTTATAATAATGTATTTTGTTTGTTTATTGTGAAATATTAATGTTCTAGTTTCATCCTTCTCACAACTCACATGTGTTATAGATTTCAACAAAATATTCTGTCATTATTACTTGCCAAACATTATTTAAATGCTTCTGAACTCTTTCAGTTGAAAATATTTTTTCCTGTCATTAATACTAATGTGAATGGTATTATAATCCCTAAGCAATTGCATAAATATAATATAAAGTCATGCATGTACCAAGAGCTCCTTACTTTGTTCCTTTACCTTCTGTGTTTCTACAAGCACATTATTCAAACTGTGTGTCTGCATATCCTCATGACACTGATATGCTTTTAGTAAAACTTAAATATTTGTTGCTTAAAAATGCGGAAGAGAATTGAGCTGCTGGTTAGAAAATTCTTCGAGGACACTGTATCTGTATCATGTGCCAGCAGTAGGTGTTCAATGTTTTTCATGACAGCATCATCAGGACATACTATATAATGAATCTGTCTTGATTAAGCAAAACCTGTAAATGTTGAGTGCAAATGGCATTTGACATGAAATCAAACTAGAGGGCAGTGCTCTACAGGGAACACTGCCACCTGGACTTGTTCACAGCAGCATTGCACACACCCCATCTGAAGAGACCAGCTGTGGCCACTGTGCAGCCAGATCAGGGACCTCACTGAGCAGGCTGTAAGGGTGCAACGTATAAAAAATGAAACAACACAGAAAAACAAGTGATAAGACCCAGAGAGGAGGATTCAGACAATTCTCACCGATAAAATATATTTTCTCATAACATCACCACAGTTGATGTGGATCAGGGAGGCTGTATGAGTCCTGACTAACTCTACGTGGATGCAAGCATCCCTGCTGAATGGAAGATCACAGTAAACAAGGCTATTCTCTAACATTTTCAGATTAATCTCTTTGAGATGGATTGGAAGCCACAGTGGTTATGTTTAAAATCCTTCTAAGATGTAGCATTGCTCATTGTCTTTGCCTCAGTCTTTAGTAGTAAACCCAGGTGTTTTCAGGGTACCCAGCCCCCTGAGCTGGAAGACATGGTTGTGGAGCAGAAAAAAGCCCACATAATCCAAGGAGAAACACTGAGTCACTTAGACACACATTGGTCTACAGGGCCAGATGGGATTCACTCAAGGGTACTGAAGAAGCAGCTGGAAGTGATGACTGAGGCACTTTGCATTATTTAGCAGCAGTCCTGCCTAACTGGGGAGGTGCCAGGTTGGCAGATGTGATAACCATCTACAAAAAGGCCTGAAGGGAGGATCTAGGGAACTACAGGGCTGTCAACCAGGCCTTGGTGCTGGGGAAGGCTGTGGAGAACCTTGAGTGCCATCACACAGCACACGCAGGACAAGCAGGGATCAGGCCCAGCTGGATGGGTTTCTGAAAAGCAGGTGCTGCTTGAACAACATGATCTGCTTCTCTGGCAGGTGAACCACTTCGTGGTTGTCTGCCTGGACTTAAAGTAAAGCCTTTGACACAGTTTTCCACAGCGTTCCTGCAGAGAAGGTGCTTCCTGTGGTGTGGACAGATGCACTCTTCACTGGGTAAAGAACTTGCTGGCTGGCTGGGCCCAGGGAGTGGTGGTGAATGGAGTAACATCCTGGTCACTAGTGGAGTTCCCCAGGNNNCAAGAAGGACATTGAGGGGCTGGAGTGAGTCCAGAGAAAGGGAGTGGGGCTGGGGAGGGGTCTGAATCACAAATCCTATGAGGAGCAGCTGGGGGAGCTGAGGTTTAGACTGGAGACTCAGGGGAGTCCTTGCTGCTCTTTACAACACCTGAAAGAAGTTGTAATGAGGTGGCCATGAGCTGCTTTTCCTAGATAACTAATACAGAAAGAAAGGGAATCCTCAAGTTGTTTCCAGGAAAGTTGAGATGGGATTTTAGGAAAAAAGTCTCCACAGAAAGGGTTGTCAAGGACTAGAACAGGTTCCCCAGGGAGGTGGTGGAATCATCATCCCTGGAGACAGATAAAAGATATGTATATGTGCCACTTAGGGACAAGGATTAGTGGTAGCCTTGGCAGTCCTGCTCTTTTTCACTCTGCTGGTGTTCATCTGCCACTTGGGAAACTTTGTACAGAATATAAAGTATTGCAGTGTTGGGGCTTCCCTTAAATTGGATCCCTTAAAATAGATTGGTGAGATACTGTGGAGCGCTTAGCATTGTGAAATCAGATTTCAATTCACTTTGCAAGTTTCCCTCATTCACATGAAGCTTGGTGTAGAAGGGAAAAGCAGGCTCAGGTAGCCAAGAGAGGTACTTGGCATTGGGAAGGCTTTGGCAGCTAGAGACATTCTGTGAGAAAATTTTTGTGGCTGCTGCTTCACAGAATCACAGAATGACTGGGTTGGAAGGGACCTCAGAGTCCCAACCCTCCTGCCATGGGCAGGGATGTCACCCAATACCTAGGGATCTTTCTTCTAGAAAGACAAATGTGTGAGTTAATCCACAGAAGAACACAAAATGTTGAGCAACCAGGACTTTTCTGAGTGCTAAAGGCTTAAGTAGGATCTGGAAACCAGTTCTTCAGAGAACTGCCAAGTTATTGAGTTGTTCCCACCGTGAAGTCTACGATCCTTAGTAACCTCTGAGGAGCAGCACTTTGCACTCGTTTACTGGCCGATCAGCATACATCAAGTCTGACCAGCTAAAGAATTTGAGGTAGCCTTGAACTTCATCAGCACTGAGTCCTTCATGGTCTGTCAGTCTGAAATAGCCTATAAATAGTCGTTGGGGAGCCCCTTTAAAAGCAGTTTACCGTATTGCAGATGGCATGCCCAGTCTGATTGCCCTGTGACTGGTGGCTGGCATGCTGTGGGTACTGTGGGCACCAAATCTCAGGAACAAAGCACTGATTCCTCTTCCCATATGGTTTTATTCATTCCCTCATCTTTTCCTTACCCCATGCTGGGGGGTTAAGGAAATATACCCCTGCAATTGACAGCTTGTTGGGGTGTTTTTCTGTGAAGCTGTTTTACAGAAAAACTGTATTGTACTCTCCTTGTTTCTAGCAAGAGTTCCTTCTGTCAGTAAACTGAGAAACATCCCTTGGACTCAATTTCTGGCAGCTCACCTAGATTTATTTTGTAATTTTTCCAGGAAAAGTAGTCTTCTGGATGACTGGGCAGAATTTTAAATAATCTTCTAGATTCAAAAGCTGATAATGGAAAGACTCATGTTACATCCCTCATTATACTCTGTCCTCAGGAATTTGATTTCTTAATTTACTTAATTCTAGTTGTATTCATATGCCTTTGTTAAGCTTCCAGATTATTTTATTGACAACTTAATTTTTTTTCCTCTTTTTCCCAGAAGTGTAATTCTGCCTCAGTGGCTTCTAGAGAGAGATGGGAGATTCATAATTTCTGATTTTTTTGCACAACATTTAATGTCAGGTCAGTTTTCACGTATCTCTAAACGGATCTTGTTTTTATCATTAACTGAATGTTATTTTTATTAGTGATTCACCACTAACAGACATTCTCTGTATTTGCAGTTGCAGTGAGTTCTAGACCCACTGTTAGCATTTTGCCAGACTGTTTGTTTTGTCTGCTTTAGTTTATTTAATGTATCACTTTGATGAAGCAAACAAACCTTTGCTCTGTTTTTCCAACTCATCAATGTTCAATTCATTTTAATATATATTAATAAATCATGAATGTACTTGCATTTTATCTTGTAATGTAGGGAATTCTGATTATGAAAGCATAAAATGTAATTTTCATTCTGGTGTCTACACAGAAACAGAAATAATTTTTCCTACTTTTTGTCATGCTGTTAGCAAGTAGGTTAGAACTAATCGAATTCTCTAGTTGCCACTGCTTCATACAGAGCATAGAGAACTTAGTATTCAGATACAGCCATGCTGAGCATCAGTTAATTACTTAATTGACAATTACCACTAGGAAGAAGGAAATGTTCTTCCTGACAAAAACAGGAGGAAAACATTATTTATAAGATGTTATCTATATAAGATTATTATACATAAGGACATTTTTATAAGATTTTCTATATTTATAAGATGCAGAAATAAATTTTAGGAAGGAAGGAAAGACAGCAAGAGAAGAAAGGATGATTATGTAGAGAAGATAGCACAGAGCAATAATGGAGAGTCTTTTACCATTAGTAATAATAAGTAGTGTGGTGGTCTGGAACTAACCTTTGGTTCATCCAGGTCATGTTGACACACAGTACCTTTTGCCTACATAGTCACTGTGGATTCACTCTGAACAACCTCTATCAGACCCCTTTTTATAGGCTGCTGGAGAAGGTTTGGCAGCACCTTGAGATGGCAGTGGTGTCTTAGGCAGGGCAGTGGTTCTCCCTTATGTATCAAATTTTGGAGGCATCTTTCTATTCCTATGAAATGGCAGTGTGGTGGTCACGCTTTGCTATTATTTGCATGTCTTTTGCATCAAAAGAAATTGTATTCTGTTGGTCACACCAGCAGCCAAAGAACTGGTAGGACAAATCAATTTGTTCCAGATAAAAAGAGTGTGAGAGGTGCTGATCAAATATTTGTAGTCTAAAGGAGCGTATTCCAGGATTATTTTACAAGCATTCATGGGAAAATTTCTGAGTCATCCCTTGGTTCAAAATTTAGCTAGAACTGAAGGATCTTCTGCCATGCTTACAGAATGAAACTCTGTGGCATGCAATTGTAGCTCTGTGCTAAAAATCTTTAAACCCAGCAAGATTTCAAAAAGTGGAATTTCTAAGTGCAGTAAAGGCTGACAAATGAGCCAGTACAGCTGAGGAAGGCACAGCACATATCCATGAGCAAAGTTTTTACTTACTTACCTAGTACTCAGGTAGGAATTTCAGCATGCCAGTGCCTGTATATATAGACACATTCAGTTTCTGCTCTAATCCACCTCTTAATATTGAACTTTTGTGATGCATCCCATAAAAGGGCAGTGATTGGAGTTCTTATTGCTCAATCTCACTAACTTTTATAAGCCTGTGAACAGATGGTGCACAAATACACAACCTCAGTTCTCTAGAATTCCAGTCCCTATGTGAATGAACCTTATAGAGTGCTTTTTATTCCCTGATACTAGACACAATTCCATAAATAGCACTTCTCTTCTTTCATTGATTGTTATTACTTTAAATTGAAAAAAATAAGTATAAATCTTCCTCAAGAACTTTTGTGAAATTGAAATCTACTTCTTACAATAATATTCCTTTCACTGGATGATCAGCTACATTGCAATAAAACCAACCAACCAACCAAGAAAAATAAACCCTCCAAACCAACAAACAAAAAACCCAAACAAACAAAGAAACAAAACAAACAAACAAACAAACAAAAACCAAAATGAAAACAAAAATAAACAAAAACCCCACCAACAAACAAAAAGAAAAACACACCCCTCCCAATCCCCAAACTCCAAAGCCCAATGAGCAAATAGAAAAAAAAAAAACCAAAACAAAACTCCCCAAACAGTCCCCTGCCCCTACCAAAAAACCCCCCGAAACAACCCAAACCCAAAAAGGAATACCCAGTCAATCTGTGTTACCTGTTCATACTCCTGTAACTGAGTTTTATTAGCCAAGTCTTCATCCCGTCAAGATTTTCAGCTAGGAATAAATTTGTCTTTGGTATTTCTTTCCATAGTTAGAGAGGCCAATGACTAGCAGGATAAGGAAGCAAGAAGAAACTTAAGGTTTTTAAAACAAAAATTGTTTGTTTCTGTGTAAGAGGACCTTATCAAGAAGCTTGTGCAGTATCACAGTTTTCCAATTGCTTCCCTTTTAAGAGCTCTATACTTGTTTTGTCCTCCCCAAATTACTGAAAATCTCCACTCCTCCTTGAATTTTGGAGCAGAATGGTGTTGCTGTTTTCAGATGTGCCTCACTTTAGCTTCCTAAAGTAATAACCTATAATATGTAGTAACTTATTTAATAGGGTTAAATAAATTATTATTTTAACAGTTGCAATAATATATTTTTATAAAAGTGGTAGGATTGGAAAATCAAATGCTGAAAAAAATTGAAAGAACCAAAAATTGAAGTTACTCAGTCAATGTTACCCTAGCAGCNNNATTGGAGGAGCAAAAATGATGACTAGAAAATATTTATTTCCAAGGGTGAACTTTTAAAAAATATTTTTTGTTTTGTAGTAAATCCATCTTATATTTATCATCTACACTATTAAAGCTAAATCATTCATAGAATGAAAATTAATTAGGATTGTCCATACAGGAAAAAAAAAATGCATAAGGAACCTGTTTTCTTTTAAGTGAGTCATATAACATACGCCAATTCATGTATTATAGACATATAATTAAAGAAGTACATTCCAAAAGAATAAAAGCTGATAGATACACAGGTGATCCAACCAAGGTGACCTGAGGTGAGTAACTGAATTTCAGTACAATAGTTTCATAAATGATAAAACTGTCCTACAGATAAATCTGTTTAAGGTGCACATGTGCAATCTGGCATATAACCAACACTGTGTAACTTTTACCAACACTCCACTGTAACTTTGATCTTTAGAGATTACAAGCAGTGTTATTAGTCTTCTGAAATGTAGTGAGGGGTGTAACTGTGCAATTGCCAATGTGCAAGTCAAAGGTTTCAAAAAGCTGAGATAGTGCACCTTGCTCATAGTCACAGCTGTTTGCCAGCCTTGGAGCTGCGGTTTGTCAGAGAGTCACTGGTACACTGGCCTTTTTACAGAGGCAGCATGCCTCCTTGGCAGTAAATAATAACTACAGAATAATAACTTCCTTACCAGATAAAGAGTTTTCTTCTAGATTTGATGCTTTGGCATGGATACTGACTGTATATTGTAAAACAAATAGCAAGAAGCAAAGAAGAAACAAATGTCAAGAAGCAAAACTGAACTAACCAGCCACTCATGGTTCCCATTGCTTGGTCAGCAGAAAGCAACCCATTACAGTTATGACTGTGCCAGCCAGTCTATGGCTGTCCTGTCTGTGCACTAACCAATAATGCCAGCTGGTCTAGGCACAGCTGAAGGGTTAGCATGCACCAAAGCTGTAGTCAGTATGGAAATTGCCCTCTAACCACTGTCTCTGAATCTTCAGATGCTCATGTGCTCTCGTGCTGTATCCATGAGCATTCAGCACATGCTTTTGACTTCAGCTCCCTGTCATGAAAGCACTGCTCTGACAAGCTGCAGTACAGTCCTCATTCCTTTGGGCACTTTGAATTGAAAATGGCACTGTAGTAATACCTCAGGATAGCATATATGACTGCCAAGAACTGTATGGACTGGAATGTGCCTCCTATGGCAGGGTCAGAATATGGTTCCTTTTGGTCATATCCTGACTGAACACTGTCAGACTGGTGTGAGTTTGGCAGGTGCAGACTTCTCTGATGCAAGCATCTCTGTAGCAGAGTGTGAAGAGGTCACTTCTGCAATAGATGCTTGTACTGCTTCCCTGGAGTCTCTAGTATTGACTAAAAATTACTCTCCCTGCCCAGGCCTCAGCTGAGTATTGCAGTAGTCCAGAGAGTTCAATACACAGAAGTAAGTAAATAAAAATACTGCAGTATTAGGATTATTCACTTTGCCTTCTTTAGGTATCTGACTTCAGTGCAGTTTTTGTAACATGATGTTAGTAATCTTTTTTTCTAAAAATTTTTAATGGAGAGATGCACTTTATTGAAGCAGTCTGGATAGACTATTGTTTAAAAACCTTAAATTTAAGAGGATTTACCTTCCAGCTAAAGTTTGCAGGTAAAAAAGAGTTAAGAACATATTTACAACCATGTTTTGTGAGACTAAAATTGAATTTTCCAAAAAGTCAAAAATGGTAACAGACATTTGAAAATATACTATGCACTTCTCACTTTGTCAGTAGTGACTATCATAGATTTGTAAGGAGAAATCAATTAGACAAGTGTCCATGCTTAACAGGTGTACTCTGCCACTTATCCTGTGGCATTTAAGCTTTGTCAGCATAAGTGTCTCACACTTTCTAAGGCTTGCTGTCACTTTTTATGGCATATGTTCTTTAATAGCCATGTGGGTCCCTAAGGCTAAAGGTTCATATGGTGATGACGATGATGATGATGGCTCCAAGAACCCAGATTTTATAGCATGGAATACATCTTCCAAATCACCCTGAATATGAAGTCAGACCAATTATAAAAACAGAAGTACCACCTGGACCACTGGGGGGAACAGGAAATCACACCTGGAAAATGATCCCATCGATTCTATTCAGGTGGTGAGAACACTGTGGCTGTAAGCCAGGTAAAAATGAAACTGAATAGTTATGGCAAGTGTGTCTAACCATGGGAAATAGAATTTTACTAAATAGTGATGAATCCAATGGATTTGGGGGTAATGGTGTCTAAATTCTGAACCCAAATCCCCAGATGCTCCCCACTTGATAACAAGCAAAGTGGTGTATTGGGCTGAGTGGATGGGTTGAAGAGAGAGGAGCCTCTGTTGATACCCATTAGATCCTTGAATGGGCTCTCCACAGCTATTACAAAAGCTGCCTGTGTCCAGGCCATGCACAAGCATAACCCTATTACTGTTCCTATTTCAGCCTGTGAATTATGACCTACCAAACCCATTAATTAAGGGAGCCCCTGCCAACCTCAAAAGTTACCTCATTGCAAAACAAGATGAAATTGAGATAGACACTGATTTCAGTGCTCTCTGTTGGCTGTCACAGAGATTGTTGGAGATCAGGGAGAAGCCCTACTATGCACAGGTATCCCTATGATGGCAACATTAAAGCATGCTATCATAAATCATGGGTGAAAGATGGGAAGGGATAGTACATCTAGTGAAACCAAAAAATACAAGTCACAAGATCAGACAAGAAACTCCCTGGAACCAGAACTCCCTGATCAGCCACCCAAGACGTGGAGATGGAGAGAGCTGTGTAATCAAGTCTCAGCATTAGGCATTCCAAGAGCTGTAATTCAGAGACAGTCTAGCAGCACTACCTAGGGTCTAACTCATGTGGTTCCCAGAGGGCCCCCAGTTCAGAGAAATGAGGATAGCAAGCAGGGAAGATATCCCAAAGAGTTGTAAGTCTAGCTACTGTTCAGTAAATATAAAAAGAAAGTAGTATGCACATGAAGATGCATGCACAACTGTAACTGGGATATATGTATATTGGCACAATGTATATCGACACAACAGAGACCAAAGTAGTTTACACAAGTAGTTACTCCCCTACCTCTAAGACCACCAATAAGAGTATTAAAACTTTATTTCCACAATTTCTGAAATTGGACCCTATACCATCAATTATACAGGCCAGCAACAAGTGCTGTTTAGTCCTTCATGGCCTCTCAAACCAGTGGAATTACCAGTGCAGATTAGTATCTCTGCAATTAAACCTGTTTACTCACCACTCCTGAGCACACCTTACAGAGGATGGCCACATGGTTGCATGGGTTGACCCTCACCTCTCCAAAATGATCAAGAGGAGATGTGACAGGCACCCCTGGGAAATGATTAGGAGTATTAAAGATGAATGCTGAACTCCTAGGAAACAAAATAAATTCACTAACAAGTGACTTACACGAATTGGAACATCCATTTAGATCGTCCACATCAGAATTAGGAACTAATCAATGGCTGTTTTCAGATATACTAGCTCAGTGGGGAAGGACTGATGAAAACAATCACCTGATAATAGTAGTGAGTGCTCTGGGTGCACCACAAACCAGCATCTCTTATGCACTTACTTGTATCCAAGATCAGTTGTGGGTACCATTGACTGCCCCAGTAACTAGAAGGAAAGGTGATGAGGACACTTTGCCTAATGAAACTTTGAAAGGTATTCTGGAATAGTACAATTAAATTTGAAAGGGAACTCCAAATTTGGAAGCATTTAGTGAATTTCACCAATCAACCTACTGTCAGTAAATTACAGCTTTTCTTTTGACAATATGCGATGTTTATTGTCAACCTCATGTATCAAATCATTGCCATGGGCTTGAATCACTATGGAACTCTATTCTAAATTCTGAATTTAGACAGGTTAAAACTCTCTTCCAGTTTCCTTTGTGCACCTCCTCAGTGGCAGAGTGTGAGACAAGAAAAAAGTCTTTGATTTGGGATAAACACAAGTTAGACAAAACCAAAACATCAGTGTGTTAGCAACATCATTCTCATTCCAAATCCAAAACATAGCATTGTGACATCTACTGAGAGGAAATTAAGTCTATCCTAAGTGAAACCAGGACACACATGAATCATATTCTGTAGATGCCTACTTCCAGTAAAATGCATTATGTGAACTGAGAGCTATTTCTATATTTACATTTTCAAAAGTAAAATTATGTCCATTTTTGTTGATTAAAAAAAATGGGATTTTGAATCTGCTCTTGAATAAATGCTTGTAAGGATATAACTTCAGAATTAAATTAAACTGAAGCTTTTTTAGTAGCTGATTGTGGAGCCACTTGAGCACTGTTGCAAGTCCAAGTGAATATGCAGAACAATAGATAAGAATCACAGAATCATTAAGGTTGGAAAAGACCTCCAGGGTCATGAAGTCCAACCTTTTAGCAAACACCACCTGGTCAACTCACTTATAGCACTAAACACCACATCCAGTCATTTCTTGAACACTTCCAGGGATGGAGACTCCAGCACCTTCCTGGGCAGCCCATTCAAATGTGAAGAAGCTCTTCCTGAAAAAGCAACATGCCTTTTTGGCAGAAGCCTACTCAGATCCAGTTAAACAAGGTTTGCAACACATCATGAACATACAATTTCTGATGTATTTATTGTGGCTTTTGTAACTGAGTTTACTGATTTACTGAGCAAACATATTTCATGCTTTGTTCATAAAGTCTAAATAGGCTTTTGGAATTCCACCTGGAAAAGATTAAAGTTCATAACTACATTTCAGTTATACACAGATTTCTGTGGGCTTCCTAACCTAGCCTCAGCTGCTTGCTTCTTAGACACTTAGCTGTCTTTTTTCAGATGTACTTTTCAGACTACTCTGCATATGAAGCATGGGAAATGTGTGGCCAAAATGGTTGACCTTTTCCAAAGTTTGTAATATTAAACATACTTTGAAGTCAGCAATTAATTATTTTTTTAATCTTACCCTATATTGAAATGAGCAGTGTTAAACATATGAATGAGATGTGAAGAAAAACATTTAAAAACCTGGGTGTTGCAACATGTAGGTTATGTTAATTACTAAGGATCTCTTTGCAGTTTAGAACTTCAGTGTCTGTTTTTTCTCATCTGACCAGGGTGTCTTAATCAAGCTGGTGGTGACAAAAGCAAAAACCTCTCAGCAACTGCCCCTTTCTTTCGTGTTACATATAGTTTGGGTTATCTGGTTGCTCTAGTTTTGTGTTTTGAGTAGGCAGGAAGCTGAGGGCCAGAGGGATAATGCTTTGTCTGTATTATAATGTGCAGCTTTAAAACAAGCATGATATTCAGTACTGTAAAGAGGAGTGTTTTTCTACTCCTTGCTTTGATAGTAGAAAAAAGATATTACCAATTGCTTAACATCTCTGAACTCTACTCTTTGCAGAGCTGTTAGTTCACTGTCTATTTTGAAAGCATCTAAAGTGTTGTATATTTCTGGTTTTTAATTTTGGAGGGAATCTTCCCAGATGTTTCTATAGGAAAATCACATATCCTAAAAGGAACTAATTTCAAGAGTATTTGTCTCAACTTCCTTTCCATAAGTAATTAAACAATACCTTTTTACACTGAATTTTATAGAGAACTTTAAAGTAGAGACACAATGCTTTGTCCAACTATAGTTTTAGAGAGAGAGAATCAGATAGTATATACTCCTTACTACTGCAACCAAGATGAGCTCTATGTGGCTAAAAATGTGGAAGCCACTGCACACTTCCTGTAGTTAAACTGTAAAAATAAAAATACCATCTTTGAATAGCTGGATTGGAATGTGCTTCTTCAGCCAACCTGTGGCCATTGCAAAATTATGCTGGACCTTGGCTCAGTCTCAATTGGAGAGGCTCAAAGTATTTATAAGATGTTAACTCAAGCTAACGTGCAAAATGGCTGCAGAATTTTTTCTGTTGATTACTTTATAGTATTTAATGAACATAAAGTATTTTAATTTCCATGTGTAGTGGTTCAGTTTCTGCTTTAGAGTTTTAAATCCTAAACACTGGAAGCAAATAGGCAGTGTCAGTCTGTAGAAAGGCTTGTACTCATTTTATTCTCTCAGTCCAAGTTTATGAATAGGGAAATGACAGTAAACCTTGAAAGAAAAACTTCAAGAAAGCTGTTTTGCTGAAGAGTGTTAGCAGACAGATAGTTTGCTCTGTATTGGATTTCTGGACTTTATGTGTTGTTCCCCTTTAAAGTTTTCATAACTATATAATCTCATTTTGATCCAGTTAAAGAGCAGTTTATTGAATCAGACCAAAGCACCCTGGTCTCCATTAGCAGCAAGTTATTAGAGAGCTGAAGTGCCAACATGGACTGGTCTTTCCCCTACCATGTTCCCTGGCTTTATGCACTCAGTGACTTAGGGACACACCGAACTGGAGGCTACTAGGGGCGGATGGTCTTTATTGCTTGAATTGTCCAATCCCTGTGGCCCTCTCCATGAGCTAGAAGGGTGAGTTTTATCAGCTGATACAGTGTAATTAGAATGGCTTTCTGTAGCCTGTGTCAAACATCCTGAAGTGAAACTTCAGAGAAAAACATTATTTATTTCTTCTACTTTAAGAAATATTCAATAGCAGTTGCCTGTTCACACACACTATTTTAACTGATCTCCGCTGTATCCCCACAAAGTGAAGAATTTTCAAGGGTTTTGTGAGGGAAGCAAGCAGCTGAGGCACATCCCAAAGATGTCTTGTTCACCAGCGTGTGGCTAAGGTTTGAGTTAAGGTATTAATCAATATACTTGTTATGCAGCTCAGTTTTTATTCATGCTATTTCACCTAGCACATAATCATTTAATATCACTTACCACTGGCTATGGTTTTGCAAAGGGATAATGCACATCCATAGCTATTATCCAAGTTGCTGCAAATACATTAGCTGTTCATGCCCTTTCCATTTTTAGAAAAGCTTTTAATTTTCAAAGCAAATTCTTGATATTTTTCTTCTAGATCATCACTCTGTTTCTGTATCTCAGGTATTGTTCTGCATTTCCCTGGACAAGTGACTGTTTCAAAACCACTCTGCCTGTGCTCCTGTGTTCTATCACCCCTAACTCTGGTGGTCCTGCTTTCTTTAAGAGTACACATATCCCACTCCCCTTGTACAGCTACAGCGTAGACCATTCATCAGTCTCTCTGTTTCTTCCATTTTTCAGCCTTTCTCAGTTGAGTGTCTCTCAGCTGATGTGTTCAAATGTTCCTTTTTCTTGTTTTCAGTGCTGTAAAATTCTCCAATTTACAGATATGTTGAAATGAGTTCTTTGTGAACATTAGGTTCTTTTTCCTTTGTTGTCTTATATTGGGTTTTGTGGTATTGGGGTATTGTGAAAACTTGCCTAAAACCAATCTGGTTTGTGTCTGATGCTGATCTCTCTTTTTATTTATTTTTATGTGTATAAATTTGATGGGAGGAGGTGAGGGGTGGGGGAGTTGGTTGCAGTGGTTGTTTGGGGGGTTTTTTTCCAGATTTTGCATATGTCTGCAGACTGGTTTTTTATGATGCATACAGGAAATGGAAGTAGATGCATCCCTGAAATAGTTCTGAAAGTTCAGTGCATGGTTCCTATTAATTGGCATGCATTTAGAAGTATGAAATAAATAAAGAAAATGCTGAGCATAATAAAACAACGCAGTTAAAATTTTGAATGTAGGCCGAATTGTACCACAAAAGTAAAAAAGGTAAAATACAGAATTCTAACAGTGGTAGTAATATCAAGAATGCTCAAACCGTACCTGGAAAATTTCTGCCCTCAGTGAGATGGTGCCTGTGACTGGTTTTGTTAATAGCTAACAAACCTTGAGCACTCACACATCCAGAGCTCTGTCTGTGAAGGGAGTGAGTGGGCTGTGGGTATGAACTGTACCACTCTGGCAGGTACAAGTACTATAAACTCAAGAATTAAATCAAAAACAGTTGCATCACATCTCAAAGCTGATGAAACAGATGGTAAACAGAGATAAGGTTCATGACCATCTTTGAGCAGCCTTCTCTAGTGGAAGATGTCTTGGTGCAGGGTGGTTGGAACAAAATGATCTTTGAGGTCACTTCCAACTCAAAGCATTCTATCATTCTCTGACAACCTAAAAATTTTGTTGTTCCTTATTTTAATTTCTATTTCTTTCTATGTAGTTGCCTAAGACCCTTCAGCAGTCTCTTTCCAGAGCATACATATCAAGAAATGAAGATATCTTGCTAAACAACGCCCCTGTTACCAAAAATAGGAGTGTTTGCTGCAGAACTGGTAGACATGTACGTGCTGAGCACCACTGATCCTGTAAGGAGACTCCTCCAGGTCTCAGTCAGAGAGTTTGGGCTGCAGTCTAGTACATGGGATAACTTCTATATCTAGGTTCCCATGGCTTTTCAGAATCAGGAGTTGGGGCATTTGTGTCCCATCCTCAGATTGTGATAGGCTGCTGTTTTCCATCTCTTTGCTAATGTATACACTGTGCCAGGGCAGCAGGTTCTGTTGAGGGAGAAGGGGGGCTCTACTTACGAAGGAGAGTTGTGAGTTCCTTCTGCCTGGAGAGGGAGAGATCCATGTTACAGGAAACAGGAACCAGCTTGCAAATGCCAGGCTCTAGTCGTAGCTACCTCACAGTTATGCAATATTTTAATGTTGTGTATGTGTTTATATGTGGAGTCTTTCTGCTTAATAGGGACAAGGACAAATAAAAACCTTAGCTGCTGGCCACTTCTGTCCCAAGAGGACTAACCACCACATCTAAAATGTGCTGAAGAACTTTCTGTGGGGCAATTTATTTGTAAACACAGTAAAACACACTAGCAACAATTACATGTATAAATCTGGGGCTAGATTGCCAAAAAGGAAGCTTAAGTGTTGCAGTATGTAGTTTTTATAGAGTTAACTCAGATCCAGAGTCCAGTATAATGAAGATCTGTGCCAGCTTTCTGCATAAATCTCTGTTAAGAATTTTTCATATGATATAGTTAGACAGGTATTACTTTAGCATCTCTATTTAAGATGTGAAATTCAGAATATTATCCTAAAAGTCTAAAATCCCTTTTCTCCCAGTGGGACAGGGATTGCTCTTTTTAAATACTCTGTTGTTTTCCCATCCACCAGAGGATTGACCTTCCAAAGGCTTCTGGAGAAATGCCCAGATTCAAATCCCTTTTCCCAAAGATAAGAACAAGCTTCATAAACTGAATTGCTTTTCCCCTGTATGCCTACAGATGGCTAGGATCTGTTTGCTAGCTGTCTTTTAGAGGGCTGCTAACCCTTATGGGGATGGGGATGAAGCAAGCAAAGTACTTCCCACTTGTCTTGGTTTCAGGTTAGGATAGAGTTAATTTCTTCTCAGTAGCTGTTGCAGTGCTGTATTTTGGATTTGATAACACACTGATGTTTTGGTTTTTTGCTAATTGTGTTTATGCTAAGTCAAGGACTTTTTTCTCTGCCAGTGAGGAGGTGCACAAAAGAGACTGGGAGGAATCATAGCTGGGACTGGTGATCCAAACTGACCAAAAGGATATTCCACACTATAGAATGTCATGCCTGGCATATAAACTGGGGCCAGTTACCCTGAAGAGGGGCATTTCTGAGTTAGGGAAAGGGAATCTGGCATCTGTCAGTGGATGGTGAGCAATTACATTGGGCATCACCTGTTTTTTCTTGTTATTGTAATTTTTATTTTCATTATTACTGTACTTTTCACTTTATTTTCAATTATTAAACTGTTCTTATCTCGACCTACAAGTTTTATTTTGATTCTCCTCTGTATTCCATCAGGTTGGCAGGGGAGAGAGGGGGCTTGAATGAGTGTCTATATATTGTTTAATTTCCAGTTGGGCTTAAACCACAACATCATTGTCAATAAAGATAGGTTTGTGACCACCTGCAGATCCTGAATATACACAAGTCCCAGGAACCTGATGTCTTGAGAGAGTTGGCTGTTGTAGTTGCCAGGCCACTTGCCATGATATTTGAGAAGTCATAGCAGTCAGGTGAAGTCCCAAACATTGGACCTATCTTTATAAAGGCTTGAAAGGTGACTCTGGGAATGACTGGCCTTCCAGCCTCATGTAACAGAGTCTCCTAGAAGCTGTGTTGTGCTTTGGAGGACAGGGAGGTGATCTGAGACAGCCAGCTTGGCTTCACCAAGTCCTGTCTGACCAACCCAGTGGCCATCCATGATGGGGTGACCACATCAGTGGGCAAGGAAGGGCTGCATATTTATCTGCACTTCTGTGAAGTCTTTGACAGGGTCCCCCACAACATCCTTCTGTCTAAATTGGAGAGACATGGATTTGATGGGTGGACTGTTAGATGAATGAGAAAGCAGTTGGACATCCAGAGGTTAGTGGTCAATGGTTCAGGGTCCTGATGGACATCAGTGACAAGTGGTGTCTCTCAGGGGTCTGCATTGGGACTATGTTATTTAATAACTCCATTAATGACATAGACGAAGGAATCGAGGGCACCCTCAGGAAATGAGCAGAAGACACCAAGCTGAGTGGTGCTGTTGACATTTCTGAAGGGTGGGATGTCATCCAGAGGGACCTGGACAAGCTCAAGAAGTGGCCCTTGGGAATCTGAGGAGCTTTAACAAGGCCAAGTGCTGGTGCTGCACCTGGGTAGGGACAACCCCTGGTATCAACAGAGGCTGGGCAGGAACAGACCCAGAGCAGCCCTGAGAGAAGGACCTGGGGGTGCTGGTGGGGGAGAGGCTGGACATGCCCCAGCCAAGGCACTCAGAGCCCAGAGAGCCAAA
>VZRX01004200.1:30399-43764 GCA_013398075.1 Notiomystis cincta | reverse complement strand
TATTACTAATGCACTTGTGGTTTTGAATTCTTCCTGCTAGTTACACGCCAGTCTGTTCTGAGTGCCTGTGTGTACTGATTATACTCTGATAGATTCCAGGGGGGGTGGGAGGGAGAGGAGGGATAAAATCAAGATATTTGATAGATTTCAAAATAAGATTTGTTTGGGTACATTATTAATAGCATTTGTAATGAGGAAAGTTTGTTGTTTTGTTTGGTTTTTTCTTTTTCCTTTTTTGAGGCATTTTTACTCCTGAACAGCACTTGCGGTTTTTGGAATTTTATAAGAAGCTTTCCACACTGGGTTTACAGCAGGAAAATGGACACAATGATAATCAACTACATCTGCAAACTCTGGAACAGGAAAAGAAGTATATTTCAGTGAGGAAGAATTGTGCTTACAATTTTCCAGTAAGTAATATTAATTTAAGATTTCATATTAATTTGTGTCATGCATATAGTTCACTAAATAGGACTACATGAGTGACAGAAGAGTTGTTCCCAAATTGTTCATTGTTAGCTAGATTTTAGCTCTTCCCTGCAAAGTTTCAATTAGTGAGGTTGTCCAAAAGAGTTAGCAGGAGATACTACTCTTTGCAGAGCCTCAGAAAATTATTGGCAAATTTTGACTGAGGAAATGATGTTCTAAGACTTTCCTGGTCTTATTCTTTCCTACACATTTTCTCCAAATGCTTAGAACAAAGGATCTGGGAAAATGTCTGTGAAACAGAGTTCCCAGTTTCAAACCACTTGAATCTACATTTTAACATTCACTGCATGTCACATCATTCTAGGGAGTTGAAGACTGAAACTGAATGCTCAGGTTGATGTTTTAGTCATGTTCCTGCCTGAGCACAGAAAGTCTTTTCAATTTTATATGAGGTCTTTAAATACACCAGTCATATTTCTGTAAATCTACTTTGTATTTTGACATTCTGCATTTGTATTCAATGAAAACATGTTTCTACCAAGAGCCACTAGACAATTATATTTTCTTCTGCCTTTTGAAGGCAAGCACACTGTATGTAGGTAGACATCTGTTGGTTTATTTGAGCAAAACCAAGGTATGTACAAACACAATCATGTTGAAATTCAGATTGTTGTTTTGCTGCTTGCTAAAACATTCTTTGTTTTTGAAGTATCCATTTGCAGTTTTTGCCAGAGTACAGAAACATTAACAATATTTATAAAACTTCAGTTTTATATCTCATGGTTTTAGTCCTTCAGAAAAAAAAGCCTGCAGGGTGTCTGGAAGATACATAAATTCACTTTAGTTCTCAACTCTGGATTTTGTCTGGTGCCTATGTTTTAACAAGGCCAGCAAAACTTCCACACTTCCTCCTTAACATAACAACCTGTTATCTGTCAAGTTCATCTGATCCTTTAGCTAGTAGTTTAAAAAGGACTTTATCCTTCTACAGGCCATGATTGTTTTTGTGGATCCAAAGAACTTCCATTTAGAACTTTATTCTATATTCTTCTGCCTTTGTCATGACCCTGAAGTTCCTGTCAGATATACCATGGCCATAAGCTTCTTTGAAGTAAGTCTACAGTGGTTCTTTGTTATTGCTCTATTGTTGAGATTCTAAAATTAGCATCCAATTCTGCAAAATATTTTGTTTTAGCTGTATAACACTATTAAGGTACTGCCTGAATATAAGGAAAGTATTTTAGCTCATTTAAAAAAACCTGTAAAATTATACCTTGGTCATATGTACCTTATGTACAAAATTAAACCTTGCACAAATATACATTTAGTTCTTGTTGGTTTAATTTTAACAGCATAACTAAGCCACCACGTGACAGACAAAAATGAGTAATTTATGGCATTCCCTGCTCACTAGATTACTTTCCACAAAATGAAACTCCTTGTAGCCATTTCCATAAAGCTTCTTCTTGATTAGAAGTAAGCTCTTATTTTGGCTTAAAAAAATTAGAAACCATCATCTAAATCTTCCTTATGGCAAAAAAATCTCATTCTTCAAGTTTGTGTTATGCTTCTATAAAACCTCTTTAACAGCATGGAGATGGACTGGTCGTGTTTTTTAAAAATTTACATGAGACTTATGAATCACACAAGTCAGAGTAAAAAACCCAAAGAATTAAGGAGTGAAAACTTCAAATGGAAGGTTGGGAAAACTTAAAATCCAGCACAGGCTAAGAGAATTTTACGTTTTATCTTCCATAAATTTTACAGCAGGCTGACTCTTAATTCTCCTAATTTACAACATTGGACTATTCCACAAGGAAATTTCTAGCCTTGCAGTGCAGCCTAAAACATTTTTGGTAAATGTGAAATAGAGTTAATTCTATAAGCATGTTTCATAGTTAGATAATAGACCTGTTTCTTGACTCATGTTCTTTCTGTAAGCATATTTTTAATGTGATCAGTGGGAAAGTACACAGCTTTAGGAGGCTGATATTAAATATTTTTTTCTGTGTTTCTTCATGCTTGCTGTAAAGTAAGTAAGTAGTGTTGTGCCATAAAACTAAAGAATGTTTCACCTTGCTATCTTATTGTAATTTTTTAGGTTGCTAAGCTTTTAAATTCTGATGTGTATACAATACATAAAGAACTGGTTACGCTGTTACAGGATGAGTCACTGGAGGTAATACACTTTTATTAGAACTTTTTTTATTTGTTACATCGAGGCAGATTATGTTCATGTTTAATAACTCTTCAATAACACAGTAGAGTAAAAATTTGAAATGATTAACAGCTTTTATTTCTATTTAATCTCTGTGAATATGAAGGAGGAAAATAGGAAGGTGTTTGAATTTAGTAAACCCACACTAAATTTATTAGCTTTTAAAAATGCTAACTATAAATAGTTTTAATTGCTGCATTATTTATTACCTTACAAACTCTATAAAGCTTTGCATTTGGTACTATATTAAAATAATAGTTGATAGGATTCAAGGTCTTTTTCTTTGTTTTATTTTTATTGTCCAATTGAAGAGGATATCTCCTCACACAAGAGGTTGTGTATGGTTCAAAGATCAGGATTTACAAAAAATGTTTTGCTCCAAGGTAACCTGCATAGAACACAAATCAGTTATATTGCAGTTAACATAGAGAAATTTCTTTGGATGGAAAAAAGAGACATATTTCTGTTGGAGACAAAATCACCATTTCCTCTGCTACTGGTTACTCCAGGAGTTGATCTTTCTTGTTTTCTGTGAGGATCTTTGGATGTGCCACGGAAAAATGAGTTTTGTATTTGTGTGCTCTTTTTTTATTCAGTACCTTTTATTAAATGTTTTCAAGGAAATGAATATTATTTGTAGAACATCTACTTAGAGTTTATGAAATTCTGACCCATATTAGAAGATTTCTCAAGTTGAACACCTGAAAGTTGAAACTTGGAAGCATCTGGTGATTTTGAAAAATTCCTTGTTTTGATCTCTGTATGTTTACATGAACAATAAAAAATAAATTGAGTTTTATCTTATATAGCACCTCAGTCTGAATTGGTACAAAAAATATTCAGTTATATACTTTTCTAGTCAAGTTTAATGTCTTAAAATGTTGGAAAGTAGTATTGGTGTATTAATATAGGCTATATATTCTATTTTGTCTATCAACTGCATTTTTTTAACATAGGAAATATTGCTTTTAAGATATAGCTGACAAATATTAAAAATATTTTTTTTTTGTTGAGGCTCTTAACTCCTGATGAAACACAGATCTTTCTTAAGGATGAGTGTTCGTTTTAAAATATATTCTGTGGACAGTTTAGAAAATTTGTCTGATCACATAAATAAAAACTGAGACCTGTAATGCTTATATTACTTACTGCATTAAAATATTAGTTTGAAGTCCTAGTCCTCATAATGCAACTAATCTCCTTTTTTTTTTCAACAGTGGAGGGGAAAGGAACTTAAAAGGTGTCAGCAGAGATATGTTGGTGAGAGTTAAAAATGGAGTTGAGTTCATTTACAGACCTCTTTCATGCAGCCTTTCTTTAAATAGGTGTTAGATGCCCTAGTTGGTCACCTTCCTGAAATCCTTGAACTAATGACTAATGGAGGAGAAAACAATGGATCAGAAAGCAAGGTGGGCATTCTCATGGGGTTTTTGAAATTTTCTTTCTAAATGAGGGTAGTAGGAAATTTCAGACAAATTTTATAGGAAAAGGCTTTCATGATCAGTNATGACTAATGGAGGAGAAAACAATGGATCAGAAAGCAAGGTGGGCATTCTCATGGGGTTTTTGAAATTTTCTTTCTAAATGAGGGTAGTAGGAAATTTCAGACAAATTTTATAGGAAAAGGCTTTCATGATCAGTTTTTTTTTTTTGAGTGTTGACTTTATAAACTTTAACATTAAAAAAAGTTTGGAAAGATGAGAGTTAATATGGAAATGAACAGTTTATATGTGTTCTTTTTCTAATTAACCACAGTTAAATGAAAACAAGACTTGGTTTCATGTTGAGGGAATGATAGCTAATACCTATTTTAAATCTTTTTCATGGTGATGTATCAGTTGCTCATGGATGCCATTTTCAGGCTTCTGCTAGAAGGAAATCTATTTCCTGAAGTAAAGACACTGAATTAAGAGATGTAGTCAGGCCCCAACTTTTCTAATTTAACTGTATGTGGCTCTGGATGATGTTTTTTTCCATGACTCCTCACCTCTAAGATGGAGCAGAAGGGATGCTGGTTTTGAGCATAGTTCCTAAATGTATGAACAAATTTGAGATATTGCAACAGTATAAGAACTGAAGAAATTTATTTTCTTGTATAGATAGAAGTTGACAGTGTAATTAAAAAATTTACATTTGTCAAATGTTTACAGCTGTAAATATATATAACATATAGCAAATGCAATGTCAGGTATGGCAGTCTGTTTCATTTTTCTTAGTGCTAAAAGGAATTTAGCTTGGCTACTATAAATTCTTTCCCTCCTACTGAGAAAAGGTGTATAATTCCTCCTAAAATTAATTCCTACTAAAGCTAATTAGAGGATTGAGAACAATAACTGCAAAGATTAAGAGGGTAAAAGAGAAATGGGATTCATTTGGTTTGAGAAAGAGAATGCTGAGGAGAGTTGGCGTAATGGTCTTGATATCTGTAAAATTGTGTTACAAAGAGAACAGTGCTTAGTTTTCCTTTGTCAGGAGAAGGGCTTGGAGATGAAAGTATATTTAGCTAAGTACTGAAATAGCTTTTGGGTTAGTCTTCCCTTATATTGTTGTGATTTGCTTTTTAAGCACAGAGACTGGACAGACAGCTTGAAAATGTAAAATTATTGTTTATCTTTCTGTCTCTAGTTACTCTCTATTCCTGACTTGATCCCTGCATTAACAACAGCAGAACAGAGAGCAGCAACCTCTTTAAAATGGAGAACACATGAGAAGTTGCTACAAAAATATGCATGTCTCCCTCATATCATATCAAGTGATCAGATCTATTACCGTTTTCTTCACAGGATGTTGACAATCATTCTGACAAATGTGAGCCCACCTGTCGCTTTCTCACTTGTTTTTATTTCTTAATGCAAGTTAGAGCAATGACCACTGGATATTTGCTATGTGTAGTACTTCCTGTGTTATATTAATCTTAAAGTACTATCCTTTCATATGGTATGTCAAACTGTGGGATTTTTTCTATGAGAATTTTCGCTGAAAACTTGCCCCCATTTAAGGAGCAAAATTTGGTTTGACAGTTTTCCTCCTACCCAAGACTTCTTCCTGTCCTTGTGCTTATCATCAGAACTTTTTCCTCTGAAATATGCCTTCTTTTTCCTGATTCCATACATTATGTTATGTTGGTTCTTTATGAAAGAACACTACATTTCTAAAATAAATTGTCATTTAGAGCTACTAGTTTGAAATTTTACTGAGTTAATTCAAGAATAAAACTGTTGTAAGAAAAGAAAGATGTAAGTTTTATTTCTAACACCTGTAATACAGAAGGTGCCTTGCAAACAGGGAATATTTTAAGGTGCTTATAAAATAGTTGAATCTACAAGTTGGGCAGAAAGAATAAAGAAGTAGGTGTGTCATGAACTGGCCAAACTTCCTAACATTATGACAATTATTTCAAAATGTATAAAGTTACTCTTTAACTATTTTTTTTTCTAATTCTAGAATTGTTAAAAGCTTTTAGCCATATTCTTTCAGATGTGTTTAATTCCTTCTGTTTCTTTCAAGAATGTCCTGCCAGTCCAGAAGGCAGCTGCTCGGACCCTGTGCGTTTACTTGCGCTACAATCGCAAGCAAGAGCAGAGACATGAGGTCATTCAGAAGCTGATTGAACGTAAGATGGTCCTCCCTCGATTACTTAGGGATGAAAGTTAGCTTGACTGAAGATGTTACATTTATTCAGTGTAATTTCCTTCCAAGACTGGAGGAATTGCACTTGGAAGACATTCAGTTCCTCGTATTACCACCAGCAAAATGTACTGTGAGGACTATGTGGAGCTTATATAAAGGGATTGGGAAAGAGGCAATGGAGGAAACTGAGAATATGCTGAGACCCCCTCCAACCCAACTTCTTGTACTCAAAATTACTGAGCTGTATGTGCAGCAATATACAAAGCAGAGTTCCTCTGTAGCAGTAAAATTCTCTAGAGGCTTCAGCATGAAAAGTGCTGAATAAATCTCAGAAATTAATTTATTAATCAGTCACCTAAAGCTGACATTTTGGTGTATGCTATTTGTTTTAAAGCTGGTTTAGAAGCTTTAGCAGTTCCCATTAACATTCTTTAATGTTTACACAGTAATTTTGATTCTCCTGTGACATGGTTTGAAAGGCATACAGGTCTTTGTTTAACACAGTAGCTAGTTCACTTGCTATTGTTGCTTTTTCAAGTGCTCACTGACAGAATTAATTGAATTCATAATGTTAGTTTTTCACTAAAAGAAAGAACTGAGATAGGCTGAGAAGCTGTGTCTTTTGATGCCTGTGATTATCATCTTGAAGTCAAAGGTCAGCCTGTGAAATGTTTTCTATCTGACATTGAAAACTTGATAAATAATATCTGCAAATTTTTATTTTTCAGAACTTGGCCAAGGAAAAAGTTACTGGAACAGACTTCGTTTTTTAGATACTTGTGAATTTATTATGGAACTGTTTTCAAAATCATTCTTCTGTAAATACTTCTTTTTACCTGTGCTTGAACTTACACATGACCCAGTGGCAAATGTCAGGTATGAAGAATATGTAGCAGTGTACAGAAAAAAAGGCCTTGAATAATATATTAAGAAATACCGTTAGAAGTTTTATGTTTGCTTAAATAATGGGACTTGAGTAAAAACATAAATAGCCTTCAGAATGACCAGTATTAAAGATGTAGGGGAGTGTGGGAATGATGCTAGAAAATCACAGAAGCAGATCAGTTCTGAGTGTTTGAGAGACTGATCAAAAGCATCCGGTTTGGGAGTGAAGGGAACAGTGAGGCAGAGGAACCAGCAATAGATGGGAAGAAAGTAATCTGCTGTTTCATGGGTATAGAGAGAGAAACACAACTTCAACCTCCACTAATTCCCATCCATTTCACTGTCACCATATGTAAAGTGAAACACTCAAGCAATACTTTCAGTGATCTGAACTAGACAAGTTAGAACAGGTTTTACGTTATGGAACAGGGTGAATACTTCATTGTTAAGGAAAATTGAAAGCCAGTACAATAATATTAGGAAATTTGGTCTGGTTTTCATTTTTATACAGTGTTTTTCCTGTTATTTCTGTAGTAACTGTTCTTTCTTTGTTTTCTAAACAGGACCAGGCAGTTATTACCATTAGGAAAGTAGATTTTTTTTTGTCACATATTTTATGTGATTTTACACTTTTAATCTTGTTTCTGATGTGTATCATTCATGTTGTCATCATTAACATATCTGAACATCTGATATTAATGATGCACAGAGATTTATGTAAGCATAATATGCACATACATGTGCAGGAAGCTTCACCACATACTGTTTATAACCTAGAAAAACTGTTTAAATAGACACTGTGTTTAGTATAGCTGCCACATCTCAGCTCAGCAGGATCCTAAAAATTAAACCATTTTGTACATATAGACTAACATTCATGTCTCATGTCATTGAATTAAGAGGATTATATTAAAACAATAAACTAAATTTGTATATAATCTGAATTATTGCTTTAAACAAATATATTAATTAAAAGCTTTATTGATACAATATTAAAATTTAATGGAAACTTGAACTAGCTTGCAATGCCTTAGCTGACATTAAAATTCATTTTATCTTAATTATTTTCTGTATTGTTCTTGTACAAAAGAAATGCACTGTCTCCAGTGGAGTGAAGTTTACAGGTTAGACATAATAGTTAGCTGATGGTTTTAAAACAGACTTAGGGAGATACTATTCTGGATTTCTACAGTGTGGTGCAACTCTTGGTAATGGGAAATTGTGATGGCTAAAATATTTTGAAGGTATAAAAATGGTAAGATGAATTAAGATGAGCAATATTTTTGAATGTTTATAATCAGAGTTACTGTGTCTGGCAAAGGATTGTCTCTGATCCAAAGCCAGTTGGCTCAGAGAATGTCACCATGTATTGTTCTTGGTGTTTCTTCTAATCTATTTCTATAGATTAAAACTAGTCACTATTGCATGCTGTTACAGTCTGATCAAATGAAGGAATTTTTATTTCCTCAGTTGCATGAAATATTTTTAATTTATTCTGTAGGGTATTTTGGTGTTAATGAAATGCATTGAAAGGAAAAGCAATGAACACATTTTTTTATATAAAGCTTGGAAAAAATATCTCAGAATCAAGGGAATGAACCACAAAATCGTTTAGGTTCGAAAGGACATTTAAGATCATCAAGTCCAACCATTAGCCTAAGACTGCTAAACCAACCACTGAACCATGTCCCTGAGCACCACATCTACACATCTGTTCAATACCCCAGGGAGGGAGACTCCACCACTGCCCTGGGCAGCCTGGTCCAGTACTTGACAAACATTTTGGTACAGAACTTGTTTCTAATATCCAATTTAAGCCACTCTGGAGCAACTCAAGACCATTTCCTCTTGTCCTATTGCTTGTAATTTGGGGGAAGAGACCAACCTCAACACTACATCCTTTCAGGTGGTTGTAGAGAGGGATAAGATTCCCCCTGAGCCTCCTTTTCTCCAGGCTAAATACCCCCATTTCCCTCAGCTGCTCCTCATCAGAGCTGTGCTCCAGAGCCTTCCCCAGCTCCATTGCCCTTCTCTGGACTCACTGCAGCCCCTCAGGGTCCTTCTTGTCATGAGGAGCCCAGAACTGAACACAGCATTCGAGGTGTGGCCTCACCAGTGCTGGGTACAGAGGGACAATCCCTGCCCTGGTCCTGCTGGCCACACCATTGCTGACCCAGGCCAGGAAGCCACTGGCCTTCTTGGCCACCTGGGCACTGCTGGCTCACATTTAGCTGCTGTCAAATGGCACTCCCAGGTCCTTTTCCACCAGGCAGCTTTCCAGCCACTCTGCCCCAGCCTGTTGTGCTCCATGGGGTTGTTGTGAGTGACCCCAGTGCAGGGCCTGGCACTTGGCCTTGCTGAACAGCACAAGCAGGGACAGCCTCCAGACATGAACAGGAAGATAGGGAAGGGGGAAGTAGTGTATGTGATACATCTGATACACTATTTTTAGTGTATCTGATACATTTTCATCCTTGCAGTGGTATGGAATTGCACTAACATGATTTTTGCTGAGACTTGGGCCCCTTTGTGCCAATGGACCAGATTTCCAGGATATTTGGGTAACTGTAAAGTTGGGTGTGCAGATCACTTGGAAAATACAGAGATCTCATTTTTCTAGATTAAAAAAAAACAAACCAGGCAAACCAAAGATGTTTATGGACTGTAGTAATGACCTGTAGAGACTTCCTGAAAGCAGTATGTCTGGAAACAACACACAAGCAACAATCACTTCTGAAAAATAAGACCACCTAACTTAATTATTTTGTGTCAAATGCTAGCATGCAATACATTGAGAATTAATAATATATATTAAACATCTGCATCAAAAAGTGAATATTTTGGTTATTTGTTTGGGTTTTTTTTTGTAGAATGAAGCTATGCTGTTTGTTGCCAAAAGTCAAATCTACTCTGAAGATTCCCACTGATAAACATTTACTTCAGCAGTTGGAATTATGTATAAGGAAACTTCTGTGTCAAGAGAAAGACAAAGATGTCTTGACTATTGTAAAAAGAGTAAGCATTTTTCTTTTTCAGCAGCATTTTATCTTGGGGTTATCATTGAAAGTTAAGATGAATAAAGTTATGCTTTCTGTTGATTTTCTCAACGTAAGAACAGGAGATTAAAAAATTACATTGTTTATTATGTATTTTTGAACAATTAAAAGGTGATGTAGTATAGTACGTTCTGTGAAATTTAGAAGTGTTGGTGTTTCCTTGGTTACTTATACTGAAGTTATTTTGTGGTGATTCAAACTCAGATTTTGGCTCAATGACCATTTATGAAAAAACAGCAAATGGCTAGAGAAAGATTGAATGTTGATTCCAGTAAAACTGATCAGGTCTGTAAGACAGATATCACGTCAGTCTATATATTTTACAATATACAGACAAAGCATTTGCAGGATTTTAAAATGTTACAAATATGTTTGTAATGTGAATATTCAAAGAAGTCCATCTTTAAGAAATGCCTATGCTTAGTCTCAAATTTAGACACCATGAAGGGAGGCTTCCTTAGAGGGCCATTCTGCAGGAGAGACTGGGTGAACACCGGTGTGGAGTTCTGAGTTACACATGGATTCCTGAGCTGCTGTTTTCAGTCCTGGTTCCTAAGCCTGTGCTGTAGCTGTTCTTTGGTGCTTCCTTGAGTGTATTTTGAGTTCCATATAGATAGTCTGTGAGTCTGTTCATTGTGAGTCTCAGCAGGGCTCTGAGAATACTCTCTGACACTTTTAAACTGTATTTGTACCACAAAAATAAAAGCATAGGGTTCGAAATGACAATTTTTTATTTCAAAGTATGGCATGCCTTTGAGTAATAATAAATAATGTTTTAATTTTCTTTATAGACAGTGTTAGAATTGGATAGAATGGAGATCTCTGTAGATGCTGTAAGTACTTATTAACTTTAATACTTATCGACTCTTAGTTTCCATTTTCACATAGCGATTATTGATTTTATTTTGAAGTTTCAGAAAGGATTTTATGAAAATGATTTATTGGATCAAGAAAAAGAGGGACAAGACCATCTCCTTTTGGAAACTGTGTATTTTATCAGTACACTGTCATTATTTTAAATAGTTGGTAGCTAAATATTAATGAGGCAATAATTTTAAGGTAGGGGGAATGCATATTTTGGAGAGACGTGATAGGTTCATAATCCGTGTGTGGTTTCATTTTACACTTTATAATAGGATTAAGTCCTTCAAAGTAACATGTAACTTTCTTTTCTTTACTCCCTAATTTTTCTGTATCAATTGGAAAGGCAAACTTGAGTTTCTTGAAAAATACCATGTATAACATAAACTGATCAGTGAAACACCTCAGAATTCACATACAGCTTCCCTAGGCAAAGAAATTAATCTCATAACTTCTTTTGTCCCAAGGAAGCTGAAGTTGTTACAGCTTTCCTGTTAGCCAGGAAAGAGAGAAAAGCAAGAGGTGCAATAGGCACTTCAGCACATATCTTACATCTTCAGCACATAGTGCATCTCCACAAAGCCAACATCAGACCACTGCAGTCCTCTGTTCCCCCTCCAGCCTGAGGTGGGAGAAGCTGAACAGCTGATAGGATTCAGATTAACATGCTTCCTCTGACTTGTGGTAAATTAACTTCTTTGTAGTTAACCAGAACAGATTCAAGAGTGTCCCTAAAATGTCATTGTTTCCTACATTTGTGGGCCACTTTGGTGTCAGTACCACTTGCAGGTCACTATGAGCAAATACAGCTGACCCACAGACTTCCTGCCACTTCTCATGGTCCTGAGCCAGCAGCTCAGCTTTGCTCTCAGGACCTGCACACATTCAGTCTTGGACTTAGCTCTGGCAGTCTTCAGGTGGATGCAGTTAATGCTTTTAGAGTGAAAGCATCTGAGTGGTGCAAAATAGCCCTCAATGTGCTCTTTGTCACTGTGTATTGTATGATGACAGCAATTTTTACCCTGTTTCTACAGCTATGCTTTAGAAGGGCACCTGAATTTTTCTAATGTAGGCAACTGATATGTGCAGCCCTTCTGTGTCACAAAGGCCTCATTCAGCACTGTCTGTGAGAGGCATGTTTTTGGGGAACCTGAGATGCTCACAGTAAATTGTGCCATGTTGCAGCCCCAAACAGATGAAGAGCCAATCAACCCACTAAATGTGTCTGACTGCTAAAGATTTTAATACTTAATATGTTAATGTTTCCTTAATTTTAGTAGCTGAATCTGTAGAAACTATTTTCCAGCAACCCTGACCTGAATTAATTACCTCTTTCTTTTCTTGATTGGGTAGTAATTAGAACTACCTGAAAAAAAAAATTGGAACCATTATGGTTCACCTAAAACTTTTTATTATGAAAATGGTAGAGAAAACAAGCTAATATTGTATAGTTTTTTGAAGTTGGAATTGGAGTTCTATTTACCAAAAGGAATATACTTTTAGGCTGGGTATTATTACAGAAGGGCAAATAAATTCCATTAACCTGAACAATTTTACATAGTTGATTTTGTTTTCATAAAGATTTATCAACTGTAGATGTTAATTTTAGATCTTTATGAAGTTTGAATATGTGACACACCTTATCATTTAAGAAAAAAACAGTTTCATTGAATTGTATGAAATAAAAACGTTGCCTGTTCTATTTTCAGAGTGTCTTTGTTACAGAAAAGTTTTACATTGCCAGCTGACAATTTCTGTACCTCTTTGAATATAAAAAAAACACAAAAGCCAGGCATAATTTTAATTATAACTTACAGATGTGAACTTCAACTCTGAGCTTTCTTCAGACTGTGGTTTTTAAACAAGATATGTACCCTGATTTCTTTCAGTACTTTTTAATTGGTACTCTGGATATTCATCAGGGGTTGTACTACTAGCAGGAGGGAGTAGAAATGAAGTGTTATTTGGAAACACAATTTATTTGCTTTTACCTGAGTAATACCTAATTAAATTATTCATTCTTTTAGGAACAATTAGAAAAAGAGAAGCAGAAAAATGAAGGAAGATCTGCAAATATTAATGATAAAATCTTTGAAAAGAAGCGTAAGTTTGTTTATTTGTGAACAAGTTTATGCATGCTTTACTCTTCTACAAAGGTAGTAGAGAAAAGAACAGGATAGAGACACTTTATATAATAAATAGTTTCAGAAATTGGAAATAAAAATTGTTTCTATGTATTTCTGAAGTTATTTATTTAAAATTGCCTTATATATAATATATAATAAT
>VZRX01004200.1:0-29162 GCA_013398075.1 Notiomystis cincta | reverse complement strand
ATATATAATAATATATATATTTTATTTTGGCTTCATTAATAAAATATATTGCAGTGTTAGTTCTCTGTTATTTTTCATTTTGGGATAAAGTGTAATACTTGTCTGTGATATTTCTGAAGTGCTAGTAGCACTGGATTAGGTATTATTACTCTTTTCTCCAGGACTGTGATATGTTATGTCCTCTCTTTTATATAAATTTAAGAGTGAAGGGTTTATTCTGGATATTTTTTTTTGTTTTTTGTAGGTAGAGACAGTAAAACATCATCAGTGTTGGCAAAAAGTATCAATCTCTCTATTTCTGGAAGCTCTTCTGGTACATCAGCAGGTAAGGACTGTTCAAAAACTCACCTGGAACACTTGGATCTCACATCATCAGGTTAAACCCCAGCAAAGCTGCTGTTGACATCTGTGGACCAAGCTTCACCTTCTGCACAAAGGAAAATATTCTTCTCCTAGGACTGAATGTATTTTCTATGTTTTTTAGTTTTGTTTTATTCTTTAGTATATAAATAATGAACTAAGGTTTATTATTTTTTAATCACTTCCTTCATCTGGCATAGGTTGAGAGAAAAATATATTTTAAAGTGTTCTTAATTTTTGAGGAAATTCAATATTCATATTAAGAAATGTTCTTTTTAATTTTAGGCAAAGAAGAAAAAAAATCCAAGCTGGTTCGAAGCCAATCTTTCAGTACTCAAGTACTGCATCCAAAATACAGCAACATAGACAAGTGTCCTAAGTATCTCTATAATCTTCATTGCTTACCTCATAGGCAAATGTTTGCTAATAGACAGCTCTTAGGAAATTATATGCTCGTGGATCTCTGAGTAGTGATGTGCTCACTGAATTGTGATTTATATTTTCAGCTTTCTGTTTAATTGATTAACTGAGGGAAGAAATACCATCTAAGGCATGCTGAAGCTTAGAAATGGTTATGAATTCCTTTTAAGTTAATATATGTCACCTTCTGTCATTTATTAAAAATAATTTTCAATATGAATTGCTAAATCTAATTTTGTACATTTCTTTAAAAAAATCAGCATAATTTTCTCATTTAATTTTTTCATATAAATTAAGAAATAACCTCCAATACTATTAAACAAGAGGATGATACAATTGAGAGGAACACTTTTGGAAATAACCAACTTGATTTTGTTTTGTTTGGTTTTTTTTTAAGTAAAAGTTCTGCTACAGGATATGCATCTTCAATATCAGGAATGGGAAAGAGTTGTATGTTATCCTTTAGTGGTAAGTAGGTTATTGTATTGTATTTTACTTCATTTCTTTTGTGTGGGTGTTCAATATATGGGCCTAATTAAACAGGCATACTCTAAGATGTCATTCTTCTAAAGAAAGAAGAATAATAGAAATCCAGTATCTTTGGGCATTTAAGTGCTAGTTTAGTAAGTGTATTTTTCAGATTCTTTCTTTTCCTTACACATTTGTTTTAATTTACATTTAAAAGTACTAAAAATAAGCTGAATTTGTCATGTCCTGATTGGAATTTCAGGTATCATAAAAAGGTTGTGTTTGCAGTTTTCCCCCACCTATTTTACATGAGGAGAATGAATATTGTGTGTAACTTCTGCTGAACTAAGAGAGAGAAACTACTGTTTGCATTCTGTCCATTGAATTTTAAGGAGTTTGGGTGATTAAAGATAAGATTGAGATGAATGGCTCCCTACAGAAATATGCCACAATTGCCACAGGAAAAGCAGCTCATTCTCTTCACTCTCTGTGTGCTGCTTTCAACCACAACTCTTGGTCTAAGTTGCATCTCTGTGTTTCAGACGATTCATTCCGGCCTCACTCTGCTGGTAACGGTGGGAACTCTGCCTTCCCTTCCAGTTCTTCTCGCAACTTGTTCAACTCAGCTGACCAAAAAAACAGTGGGAATAAGGAGAGTCAGTCCCGAAAGATGAGCATGTAAGCTGCTGCCAAGATGTAAAACAGAGCCTAGGGGTAATGTTTTCAAAGAGAACTCAAAAGAGCCATGTAAAATTAGGCCTACATTTATTATATTTCTGCACACAGATTTTGAAATGCTGAAATAGCAGGGTAGAAATGTGGTGCATGCAATTAAAACTGTTTCTAAGATGGCATTACCTTCTAATTAGTCTTTCACATTGTTTCTCCTGCACATATTTGCATTCAGCTGGTATGTAATTGGGAGGGTGGAATGGGACAAAGTGAAGGTTGGTGCCTTTGATATGTAATAACTATAGTCACAGTGATTTAGCTGTCTGTAGTTGGAGAAATAGAATATAAGTATTTTTAGATGACTTAGTTTTTAATTTTCCTTCTTTATGTGGACTTATATATGTTTATGTATCATGATGTAACAATTTCCTGATGATCTTGAGCCTTATGATGGACTGGTACTGCTATTTCTTATTAATGCTGCCTTCTTTGCCTTACCTTAGCCTTTTAAAAAACCCCAAAAATTCAATGCTAGGCATCTCCCTTCAGGCTGCTTTCCTTTAAACATTAGCCTGTGCTGTTCAGCATTTTGCAAGAACAAAATCAAAGATGTGTTTTTTTGCTCCAGTGATAAAACTGTAAGTCACAGAAAATCGCTGTGACATATACTCACCCAAATCTCTGTAGACTCTAGCAGCAAATTCCCTGCAGATTCCTTTTACACTGTAAGTAAATTACTGTCATTGAACTAGCTGTAATTTTGTGGGCTCAAACTGAGACTTTTCTTTGCTAGCAGAGATTTGCATTCTTAGCCAAGGCAGAATGAGAAAGGAAAGAAGTGAGCTATAGCAAGAAAGGGAGTCTGGGAAAGTAGATTTCAGTGTAACAGAAACTACAACTGGAAGCTAAGATAGGAAAGAGGAAACATACTGGCTTGCCAGGTATTAAGAGGAAACAATAGGGATGGTCTGTTTTGGTGAATTAAATATCTTTATGAATGTATTTTTCTACTTTTGTATTTTCAGCTTCATTTTAAAAACAAACCAAAACATCTCCCCACCTTTCTCAGGATTTTAAGTTAATAAAATTACTAAACTGTAAAATAAAGCACTCAAAAGTTTAACAAACAAAAGAAGAAATTCTAATGACAGTATTCATTTAATTCCTTGTGTACTTGATTATTTTTTCTGCTGGAATTTTACCATCCTCACTGTACAAGATAAATTGTTTTCTAGAATGAGCTCAAGCTTGCATCGTGACCTATCAGTTTTAAAACTGCATTTTTTTTGTAGAGAGGGTTGGAAATTAAGTTGTGCATTTAGATGGACTGTTTGTGTTGAGAAGTGGTTTCAAAGGAATGGTACTATAAGGTGCCAAATCATTTTGTCCTCTGTCCCTGTTTGCCAGTGTCTAATGGCTTCTCTTAATAATACCCACAGTACTTCAGACATTTTATAGGTGATCATTAGGTGGTCACTTATTTCAAAGTGCACCATTTCAAAGTCAGCAGTTAATTAGTAGACATGCTGACATTTTCAACTATCTATAAAGTAAATGGGGCATGTATCTTGAGAACATAAAATGTCATGGAGTGCTACAAAGTTTCAAAAATTAGGTGTGCTCAAAACCTCATTTTCTTTCACTGTAATCACTGTATGCCTCTTTTCCTCACTTTAAACCCAGAAAATTAGTTCAGATGTTGTAAATATTTTTAGCAATCTGTAGAAATTCCAATTATTTGCAGTCCCATAAGGATTTGGGGAAAATGAATGGATTAATATTCACGAAGCAGTGAAGTGCAAAGGTTAGTTAGACTTATTTTTCATATCACATAAAACTTTTCCAAATTTCAGAGGTTTTTTCTATCTTTCATTTGAAATAAAACTGTTAACTTTTGTTTAAATACAGAGGGACAGGAAAAGGCTCACACAGAGCAGTTTGCACCTTTGTCTTCAGGCAGGAGAGTGGAATGTAAGAAGAAACACAGCCTCAAGTCTCTATGAATTCCCAAATGAATTCCTAAAGAGCAGAGTATTTTAAAGGAGGTATCTGATCAAACACAGTGATCTGGATGCTTTGTCTGGTTCAGAAAGTCCCTGAACTGCGCAGGGTCAGAAGCCAAGAGGATATACCAGGGGAAGAAAAGCATTTTTGGGGAAAGAAGAGGAAGCTTAGGATGTTCAACATCTAGTTCTGAATAAGAGTTTTAATGTTCTGTATTCTTATGAGAAACCATATCTCTCAAGCTGGTCTAATGTCTGCTGTGCTGCAGATTCAACTTCTCTTTTGTAAACTGACCCAATACTTAACTGGTTTCATAAGAAAGTGAAGCAGCTCTATCAGGACATATTAAGAGATACAGGAATGTTTGTTGGTAAATGCATTCAGTTACAGATATGTTTAGCTGTACTTTTTATCTATGCTCCAGGAGTTTTTCAAAACTCAGAGTTACTTTGGTAGAGAACTGAGGTCTTTTCTTACCACACTTATGCATTCAGACATTCAGTTTGAACCAGTTCATAGTTGTGTGCCAATTAAAATTTTATCTCTTTCTGAAAATAACAGATGCAAGGAAAAAAAGTGATTAAATCATGATCCAGTGCTCATAAGCAGGTGACAAGAAAGTATTGTTTTCGTGTAGGTGTCAGTTTTAGGCCATGGAAAATGCCAAAATTTTGCTAAAGAAGCACCTGCCCAACTTAATGAGGTAATCACAAAAGAGATGACTACTTGCTTTAGGTACCTGATGGAGTAGGAAAGAATCAGAAAGAGCACTGGTTGAGTGCTTTGTTCCACAAGAGATCTTGCTTAATCTGCAGAGCAGAGAAGTTTTTCTGACTTCCTGTTGAAGAGTTGCCAGTTAGACTGTGAATCATGCTGGTGCAGACACTGACATAAATCATGAACACTGTGTTCTATCAAGCAGTCTGATCTTGTATCATTATGCTGTGTAGCTTTATTATCTTCTTTTGAATGTTTTCAGCTTTATGAGACTAAGTCAGATAAAGGATGCTTTGCTTGAGTTTATGTTGCTGTAATGTGACTGATTTCAACATGCAGTTGTTTAAAACAATTTAGAAACTTTATAGATTCATCAATCAATATATCCACTTTACAGACAGCATTTAAGTATTTTGCATCTTGCCTATGGACATACAGATATTGCCTGATTTATTTCACTTTGAATTAAAACTTTCTTCAAGGGTGTATGGTACAGGTTTTCCATCTTGTAAAAAGAGGGAGTAGATTTATTGGTGCATAAAAATTAATTTTCTGGTTTACTATTAGAAATTTCTAATTTATTATTAGAAAGTTAATTTTTATGCAACAATAAATCTAAATAAATACCATTATTTTATAAGATGTCCACAGCTGACCTTTAAGACATCCAGTTTGGTGCATGACCATGATGTACCAGTTATAAATTTAAGATAAGTATCTTAAATTAATGTCTTTCATCCAGTCATATAATTTCTTAGAAAGTTAAGCACAAAATGGAATAGTTCTGTTGCTGTTCTACTACACTTTGAATTGGTTACTTACAGCTTTTAATCATGTTTTCATCATGACATTTAAGATGCTGGGAGTTCTGAGTTCCAGTGGGACTGGCATGTGTTTTGCATCCCATTTCTATGATGAAGCTAGTAGGTATCCTGACACTGATATATTATCATATAATATATGCAGTTATAAAATATTCAGCAGTTTTAAAAGAGGGGAACAGAGCAAAATATTGTGTTATTTGTAAATGATATTGTAAAATATTGATGCAAATTAATATTTCCACAGAGTTCTAGAAGTTATGCCCCATTTGTTGAAATATTTCTGACTGATACAAACAGTTGTTAATTGATACAGCTACAACTCTTTGAAACTGAAAAGCAGTGTATTCAAAGATTAAAAAATTAAGGCATGAAAAATCCAGAAATTACCCAAATGACCCTGTGGTCAACAGAAGACCCAGAAATCCCACTGTAATGTGCCAGGCTTTTGGCCATGAGTAGACTGCTTGTACCACCTTAACCATCTCAGATGGATCTCTACAAGACCTTTTGTACACAACTTAATGGAGAACTTCACCCTTCTTGAGAAGAATTCCCTCAGAATGTGTCCATTTGGCTCTTTCAGTGGGTACAGTGGAGCAGCTCATAATTTTTAAAGTACAGCAGCTAAGGGTTATGTTAAAATGTTGTGCACAATAGCAGTTTCATATGTTGTGTAATTTAATAATATAGTAACAACATATTATGTGTGTTTCTTCTTTTGTATGAAGAAAAAACAGAAAATCAAACTCCTAGATCATCTGACAGAAAAATGAGGGAACCAGAGCCTGGAGGAAGCAACGTTCTGGTGAGATAAGGCGGGAGCAGCAGATGGGACTCTCTAATGCCTGGACTGAATAAAATGCATCCTGCAATGTTAAAAATCTAAAATAAATCTTCTAAATAAAATTCCAAGCTGTAAAATATGTTCTGATAAACAATGTACTGGTTGCAGAATTCTAACATTGTAGTGAAATGATATGAAATATAACTTCAGCTATGTGCTCTTAACTGCTGCAGCTAATGAGAAGATTTTGTTTTCTTCAGTTATGACTTTGTAGTTTGGATTCTTGGTTTCAGAATGCACATACCCATTACTTAATTGGCTTATTTACAATCTTAGCAACTCTTAGCTCCCATATTTTAAGCAAGACATAGAAGGAATTGTTAAGCATATGAAAAAGTAATCCCACATTTTAAAGAATCTGCAAACCTAATTTAAGACCAAAGTCCAGAACCATTGATCAGTCTATAAAAAACCATAGACTTTTGAAGCATTGTGCTGTGAATTTGGAATTAATGTTTTTACAAGTACTAAGTTCATAAAAATTCTGTGTAAGTTTCAAAGCAATCTAAAAGCAAATGTCTCCAGATGATGTAAAAATAGTTTTATTTCATAAGTTTTGTTGTATAAATACTTGCTTTAATTTTTAGTATTTCAAATTGTATTTTCACTTTAATAATTTATAATGATGAATCTAGTTTTTAATCAGCTGCTATTGCAAGCTGTCATGGTTCAGTGATGTCATCTGCATTTGTTTGTATTAATGCTAATGTTTCTATCAAAATTTATGTGGAAGAACATGCAGTCATATTTTAAAAAGTTCTATTTATGCCAATACTTGAGAGAGAGATTATGAAGCTATTGTCAGCTTCTCTTTCAAAATGGAGGCAGCATAAATATATTGATATCAAAAATATATGGTTTTTAAAATTTATTGGTGTATGATAAAGATGATCTGGTCTGTGTATGCATATGCGTGTGTGGTTACTTTTTATAATGTAAAAACATGAATGATGATTTACTCAAAATAAAACCTAGGACAATGCTGTACATGCATGTTCTTGAAAAAAAATTTCTCAGGGCATCTTTTATAATTAAAATAAATGAAAGCACTTACCTATGGAGGGTATTTATTTAAAATAGTAATAATGCTGGATGTATGCTGTCTTGTGTGAAGTGCAAAATGCTTCTTTGGATTTAGCACTGTCTGAATTCTTAAGCTTCCTACACTGCAGTTGGATTTAGCTGTATTCTCTGTCTTAAGTCACAGGCATTGTTTGGGTTCTGTGGAAATACTTAATTTTTCAGTTTGTTCTGCAGCCTGGTGTAGGATCTTGTAAATCGCAAATTTCTTTAAGAGCTTCTTCAAGTTTTATGATGTTACTTTGATATAGGTGTCCAGATGACCTGGGCTGGCTCCTCCTGGGTTCTGCTTTTGGTTCATTAATGCGAACTGATGCTCCCAGTTCCCCAGGCACTGGTGACTCAACGTGCCAGCTACAGCTGTTCACCCGTGGGCTGCAGGAGAATGCTCAGCCTGTTCTTGGTCTGACCTTTGCCAGGCACCAAACTCAGACCATCAGCAGCCAGCTGCAGAACAGGACTCAGAACTGTGTTTGCCCTGTCAATGCCTGTACCTAGAGCAATGCAGAACAGCCAGGAAGTTCAGAAATGTGAAGCTCTTTCTCCCCTTAATAAGCGTGTGATGAGTTCTGTAAACAGTCTGTCTTTTGTTCCTTCTTGCTTGTCATTGTCTGTCATTTTAAACTGACTAATTTTATTTAATGCTGACAACATGTGCTCTACTCATCAATAACCCTGTTGTGTATTAAATTCCTTCAATCTAATCTTTCAATGCTCTGTTTAGACATTTTTTGGACTGGACATTTTCCTTGTTCAGTACCTCTAGTGTCTTGTGCATACTTTCATTGGTCCTTTCCACTGCAGACCTCTATCCAGGCAGACTTTTTAGGGGCCACTTACTTCTGGGTTAGTTCTGTTAAACAGCACCAATGCATTTGAACCCTTCAGAGCACTGTTTTTACCTGCTGGTCAGCTGTAGCTCTAGAATAACAGCTGAAGGTCAACTGTGCGGTGGAATTGGTTGGTTTTCATAAAGACCAGAGGCAGGAAGGAGTGATTCTCTTTCTGGATACATTTGTAATGCAGGCTGCAGTTTGGTTAGGTGCACCTTCACAGTCTAGGCAGGTAGCAGAGCCTGCCTCCCAAGTCCTTTTGTGAGTGGCTTACTTCAGAGTCTGGGCTGTTGTGGGCAGACATCAAGTGGTGACTGAGGTGATTTTTAGAGATTTACAGCTTTATCCTGTAATGTATCTTTTGTATCTTCTCTAGCAGATGTATCTGTTTATGTGTGTTTACTGATAGACATCTGTGAAGTTCCTTGCCAAATTATCTTGAAGAGTCTTCTGCTCCCTTTTGGGCAACTATTTTGTGAAGGTTGTATGAGCAAGCATAATAATGCTGAGATCTGTTAGTTCCATAAACCTGGAAGTCACTTTTTGCGTTGTTTTGTACTTTATACATAGGACTCTGCTAATTAAAATCTATTAAATGTTAAGATCTTGTCATTCTGTTAGAAGCACTGCTCCACTTGAATAAAGGAAATTGTATTTAGATCATGGAAATATTTTTTTCTGAAACATCTTGGCAACACCTTTTGGATTTTAGGATCAACTCTGTGAATAGATTTATTCCACTTTATTGGAGGTATGTTTTTTCCTACCAAAGTCTACCTTATTTCCATTATAGACTTCTGTTACATAGTTCAGAACTGGTGTCTAGATAATATTACAGATAGAAATTCTGGGTTTAGGAGAGGGCTAGCTTTGTGCTATGAAATAATACAGGCCAGATTTTCCAAAATCAGAATACCTAAGTTAAATTTCAGAATTATTTTGTTTTTAATTCACAGAATATTTTTGAAGCACATCATGTACTCTGAGAAAATGAGGTGATTTGATAGTCTGCATAAACACTTTGAAAAAGATCACAGTCACAATGTCGACTTTGTGATAGTGAAATTTCTACAGTAATAAAGATCTCTAGGCAGAGGCTATAAATTCTCTTTTAGGGCTTGATACTGCTTCTGTTTTTATAACTGACAAAATTCTGCTAACATTGAGGTCACTGGGCTCTTAAGTCTCTTTGCAACAGAAGATAACATTGAGGAATCTGCAGCGTTTGGGAATGAGCTTCCTGAATAGTGTGACATGTGAATATCTGGGGCTCTTTATTCAGATTTATCACTAAAATATTGGTTTTTCAAAGCTCAGTTCTGTGGTTGTTTTACAAGTCACATTTTTGTCACTTTCAGCCTTAATGAAATCAGCTTGTTATGTGGCATTAATAAATTATTGCTAGGACCTAGCTCTAGCTGGAGACACAAAAGAGGTTTTCACATGTCATATTTCAGTGTCTTTTTATTCTAAAATAAATTAATAAAAACAAAGCCTCTTACATACCAAAGAATAGAAACTAATACCTTTATTCACATTTCTGTTGGATCAATCACCCTGCCAATGAACAGTAATGTTTTAAAAGTTTCTTCAAAAATCATGAAAAGGAATGGTCGGTCCACTTTGATGACAGGAGGCACTGTGAATGCAGTTATTTCTGACCCACTTGCTACTGCAGCCTCAGTTCCTTTTTCATCCACTTCAATAACAGCCTTTTGGACAACCTGAAGTGCAAGGTAGAAATAAATATGAGAGAGAAGTAAATACTAACATGAAGAGTATTTTTCCAGGGTTCAGCTGAAGTAGGATTAAAAGAGCAGGTGGGTGCAATCTCCCTCTGTTCGGCTGGGAGAGCCCTGTGCTGTCGGTCTGCCCCAGCAGCAGGGCAGTCAGCACAGCCAGTGTGCCCACAGTGCCCACAGTGCCCACAGTGCCCACAGTGCCCACAGTGCCAGGAGTCACTGCCCTTCCCCACGTTTCTGAGCACAGACCTCACGTGGAGATCGGGGGTTGGCATGAAGCAACCACTGCGTTTGTGTGGAGTGCTCCTCTTTGACACCTGACTGTGCAAAGGAATTTTTCAGTCATAGGGAGCCTGTTTTCACCAGTCACAAACACTGACTGGCTGGGTATGTCATTCACAGCTGATTTTGTGAGAGCTTAGGGAATGCATCAATCTTGGCTTTTCCCCTGCATATTTCTAATTTGTACACTTGGTAGCACAGAATAAATATGTAGAGCAGTGAGGTACAGTTCACAGTCCTGGACTGGCTTGAAGATCTTCCTTTCTCACTGCAATTGCAGCCTGGCAGACTATGATTTTTCATTTTTTCATCTTTTCCATTTTTTTCTTTCAGCTTGCTTATGCCTCTGAGTGCTTCTGCTGTGTTTGTGTCTGTAAACTGCCTAGTCATCTAGTGGATTTCCAGCTCCTAAACTCCTAATTCTAGGAATTACTTAAGTGAAAACAGTAAAAGGACTTCACCAGTGTTAAGCTTTCTGCTGCATATTCTTAAATAATACATTTGTCTTTCACAATTCACAGGATCAGGATGCTCCTCTGGCACTTTGTAGCTGATGCACATATTGCTTCTAATATCAGTTAGCAGCTCCCATTAAAGTGTGATTTATTTTGTAACACAATAGAGTTAACTGCTGAGAATCAGCATGAAAGTCACACGATCAAGAGGAAGGGAGAAAAGTGCTGCAGATTGCCATTATATTTCCCAACACTGACATAATTTATACCAAACTGAAAATCACTGCAATTGTATCCATTAAATATTTATTCTTAGGATGTTACATCATTCCAGAAAGGTTGTTCTGTTAAGCTGCTGCAATTTTGAAAACCTGTAGGTCAGGCATTAGAGTTTTTTGAAACTTGCATAGAAGTTTATTATACCACCCTATTAACAGGCTAATCACAAAGGCTTTTGTAAGGATTTGGTGTAGAGAGAGACATGGTGTAAGAGCAGCACCAGAAGGATTCTTTCTCTTAGGGTACAAATACCCAAAGGGAGGGTGCAGAGAAGGTGGAGCCAGGCTTGCCAGTGGTGCCCAGTGACAGGAACATTGGCAGTGGGCACCAACTGAAACACAGAAGGTTCCTCTGAACATCAGCAAACACTTTTTCATGTGAAGGTGACTGAGCACTGGCACTGATAGACTTCATTTTAATCTGGCATGTGTTGCCCAGAGATACTGTGGATTCTTCCTCTTATTCAAAAGCTGTCTGGACATGGTCCTCAGCAACTTGCTCTAGGTGACCCTGCTTGAGCAGAGGAGTTGGACCAGGTGACCTCCAGAGGTCCCTTCCAAACTTAACCACTCTGTGATTCTGGGAAGCCTCTCCTGGAGTTACAGTCCTGGATTGTCAGTCCCACACAACCCTCCACAACCACAAGCAGTTGCATGCTGCAATTTCCTTACAGAAGCTTATGAAGCTATGTTTTTAAATCCTGTGACAGATTAATTTTATTTGGATCTTGTTATAAATTCATCTTTTTTCAGATTTTTTTTACTTTTACTGTAATGTATGAATTTGTATTAGAATTAATTGCTTTTCATATTGTTCCACACACTCCATTCTTGTGGGAACAAGTATCTCTGTGTGTTATGTCTTTCATCTCCTTTCTTTGACCATGCCTTTTTAATTTTCTATCATCAGCAAACTGTCTTTTCTATAGACTAGCTGTTTCTTTTTTATTAGACATCTCTGGTCACACAGACCTGTTCCTTTATGATATTGATGTGATTGACAAGTCCTTTGTCTTCCATTGTCTTCTGCTTCTCATTCTGCCTCTGTTTTCTATCAGTCTTCTGGAATTCATCTATGCTCTCCCTTAAACAGGGGTACAGAGTATCTCTTCCTGCTCCTCTTTTTCCATGGAGCTGTGTTCCTGTCTTGGCTGTTCACTGCCCCTGCCTTTACCTGTTTAAGGGTTTTTTTAAAGTTTCAGCATGTTCATTTTGAACATCTGTTTGGGCTGGAGTACAACTGTGTTGTGCCAATCCTTTGCTGTGAGATTCTGTTTTTTCTCTTCCATGGCATGCAGAAGGAAAAGCAGGAGTGCTTTGATTTCTCTTTGTCACTGTTACCTTTTTGAGATTTTGTTATATAACCTTTCCAAAGTTCTTTATGTTTTGAGAATTATACCTGTCTCTGGGCTGTGTATGAGGAGTTCCCTGCTTGAATTTCCTTCCTTGCTGTGGCTCTTGCCATTTGACTGTCATTTACCATGTCTTTCTTGTTCACAGTTTTTGTGAAATTGTGCTCATTCCCTGCCAACCATATTCCTCTTGAGGCAGAGCTTTTCTCCTGTGCTGGGTTAGCTCTGGGAGGTGTTGAGCACTTGTGAGATGTCACTGCCCTTTACCTCTGCAAACCTCATACTGAAGTGGGATCCATCCTGATGAAGATGCAGATTGCATATACCTAGCAGATGAGGTAGTTTGCTATTAGTGTCCCTGTAAATTTACATGACCATCTTGTCTGGGCCATTTATATACTATTATAATCCAAACAGCAAGTAATTTTAGAAGGCTTACCTGTGAAACTGCTACATATTCGTGATCTGTCAGATGACTAAGATCTGCTGAACGTGTAAAGAGCTTTTTAATTCCAAGACCTTGAAGGAGTTTCTTCATTTTGTATGTTTGCTCTAGTTTAAACTTTGGAAATGAAATATCCACTTTTCTGTTTAAAAAAAAAAAAAATTCAATGCAAACAGTAGGTCACTTGACTGCTGAAATGCTCACTACTCAGGAATTAAGCTTTACACAGAAAAAGAAAAGGCAAAAACTTAATAGTCTCTGCTGGCATTTAGATTGGCAGAAAATAATTTCTACCCTGTTGATTGCCAGTGATGCTAGAAATAATTTCCTTCTCTGTATAAATACTTCCACCAGCAGTTACAGTGTCCTGATACCAGGGTGACACACTAATTTATTTACTGGTGAAAAGAATTGTCACTTCAGGACCTATATTTCACAGGAATCAGTCGGGTTTACATTTTTATATTCAAATTTATCAATTCCTCTGGATTTACCCTGGTAAAGAATGTTTAATAAATGTCTAGATTTATTGTGGATTTTGCTTGGCAGTACTAAATTTAAGGAGAGAGAAAACCTAAGGAAGAATATGGAAAGACTCGTGCCCTCACAGAGAGAGACATTTTTAACTGAGATGAGGCAAAGATTTGTTCCCTCAGAGTGGAAAGTTTGTCATGCCACTTGGGCTGTGCATAGGCCATTAAAGGACCTCCACTCTGTAGACACCTCTTGCCACAAAGATGGGGAAAAGGCTTAGGAAGGCCAGCTAATCTTTGCTGGGCTTTGTTGCTTTGCTGCAGTAGACATCAAAGACATTAGGGCTCCATGGCTGTCAAAGCAATACCTGATTTTCATGTTTCCAAGCCAGGATTCCACAAGCTCTGTAGTCAAATGGTCTTCAATTGCAATGTAGTCCCCCTCTTTTTCTGGGATAACAACCAACATGTGGGCATTCCCTTTGTAAGGTATCTTTATCACAGTGCATCTTAAGTTCTCATCAAAAGTTGAATTAATTTTATGTGACTTGAACATCATGGGGACCTGTACACTTCTGTATTTGTTTATGTGGAAAGTCTCCATTTCCGTGAATTTGGAATTAAATGGATAGACCCACTTGCCTGAGGGAAGAAAGAAAGAAAGAAATTAAATAATTATGTGTGTTTAGATTTGTTCAGAAAAGTGTTCTAAAAAGTTTAAAAAAACAATAGGATATTTTCTGTATCTAGTTGAAATGGCTGTCAATTGTGTCTGGGATAAGTGGATGACAATTACAGTATATTTTATGTTTGTGTATATTATTTTTTTTACAGAGAAACCCAAAGTAATCCACAAAATAAACTTCTTCATTTGCACAGAAAGGAGGGAAATATTTTTCTAAGATTGGTTAGTTGCCACTTGAGTTCAGAATTTATGTTCTCTTTGTTTATTAAATGCCTGGTGAGCATCTAACCTTTCCTAACATGTAACCTTCTGTGAAATTCTCTACCACCTGTTCAATATCCTGTATTTAATTTAATTATCCAGTATTTTGGACGGGGATTCACTGACCTCTCCATGGAATGCCTGTCACTGATATTTCTTTCCCTCCCCCTGTAAGGTAATATAACAGGGTACTTGGATTCCTCTGGGGCAGATGATTCTTGATGGAAATAGAGAAATTCCTTTTGTTTCAATGCTTTTGTATACTATGTTAAATCAGTCCATGATTTTATACCCGGTATCCAGCATTCAAGACTATTTTGATGAAGACTTTTTCATTTTAATGGGTGAATGAAAATAAAACATGGTTTCCTGTCATAAAGAGGAATAATTTGGAGATGCACTGAGATAGTTTGATACAGGGCTTCTTGTTGTCTTTGAGACTCTATTGTATGGAAGAAAGCATAGAAAAATTGTGGTTCTCTATCATGAAAAATAATTTCATATTAAATAAGCTTAATAGAAAAAAGTAAACTTAGAGACATAGAGAAAACAGGACATCCAAATTGATTTAAACTCCCCCTAATGTAGCTTAAGTTAGAGTCTTGTTTCTCCTAATAAATAATTAATCTGCAAAATAAAACCAGCAATTACCTTTAAAGACAATGTAGTCCACAAGCACCATTTTATTATGGCGATCCAGCTCTTCAAAAAGCCCTGGGATTTTTCCTTTGGTTCTTTTGTTAATGTTTTGATTGATGAAAAGTTTTGCCTGTGTAAAGTTTTCAAAGTCCACTTTCAGGTATTCCATATCAAAGTACTGCTTAGATAAATTCAGGAAAGACTCCTTGAGTCTGAAGTCCTTTTGAATAAAAGAAAGAGTACCTTGCATGAGGAGAAATTCTTCATTTGTTGTGATGTTACCTATCAGTTGTTTAAACAAAGCTGGTAAATGTTGGCTATCCACTCTGTCCTTCACAGCATAGAGGTTTAGACCCTTCACAATCTGTCTGTGTGTTTCTCCTTTGGCTGCCAACATATAGACACTCAGGAGAGCTGACACAGAAAGGGGAGAGATGATTACGTTGTTATCATGTGTCATTGCAATTTTTCTGTACAGGTTAAATCCAAAATTTGCAGTCTTTTCAGTGAAGTTGTGAAGAGTGAAGTCTTCAAGACCTTGGTCTTCAAAACCTTGGTCTTCAAAAGGCTTAGAGATATTTTTGTGATGATACCACTCTTTGGAAATATTGATGTTATTTCTTTCCAAGAAATTACTCTCTATTTCCTCCTTTGGAAATTTAGGGTTGATATCAGCCTTGATTAATTCAAAACATATTTCACTTAACAGAAGTATATAGATTCCTGTTTTCATGTTGACATCCAATAATGAGCTCTTTAGAGTTTTTTTCCTAGAAAAAAAGGAAAGCAACAAAATGACATTTTAGTTTGTTCTTCCATTCACAATGCAAAAGGTCATAGATGTAGTGAAGTGATCTTTCTGCATCTTCAGAGTATGTACTCTAAACCTAAGGTCTGGTTCCTATATGAAAAGTCAAATTTAGATCAGTGAGAGAGATAAGTTTTCAACATCATTAAATCAATCCAAAAAAGATATTGCAGTCTTCTGTTTTTGGTGGTTCACATCAGGAGAAGTTCACTGATTTTCCCTTGCTCACTTGTATTTCCTTTACAAAATGAAACCCAGATTTCAAGCACAGTACGCAGCTCAAAGGTGAAAAATGGACTTGCTAGACTTGTGTTGCAGCTTCTGCTCCTGTGAAACTGATGTCAGCTCTTAGCACAAGAATTCTAGCCAGCATGTGGTGGAAACAACATGTTTGCCTTTCATAATTTCATCTCACTTTTCATCCTCCTGCTGCAGGTATTTTGTTACTACATTCAGATCATTCTCCTGATCACATACCATAGCATTCCCTGCCCTGCTCTCCTTTGCTCTCCAGCAAATGCTGAAGTAGGTTTATCAGTGCTGTCTGCTCCCTAACAATAAATGCTTCAATGTCAAATAGCACAAGGATGAAGCAGGGGCTCTATGCTTAAAATGACAATATTTTACACAAGTTCTGATTTCTGAGCAAAGTTAATACAGGATCTCTCATCTGGTCAACAAAATGTTCAGAGAAAGCTAGGCACATCTTACAGGACACCTCAGGCAAACCTTAGCATCAGACATTCTGGAAACTGGCAAATGAAATGCACTTTTCAAGCATAAAGTGCAAATGTGATTATCATCCACCTTTCCATTAAAGCAATACATGAATTCTCTCCCATACAGCACTGTTGAGTTGCACCTTATGGAAAAATTTTGAATGTCCACAATTTTTGGAGATGCATTTTCCCATAGTAAATTAAAGAAGATGTTCAAGACCACCAAACCTGCACAGATTCCTTTCGTACAGCAGTGGACAAAGGGATAAATGAGATGAAAAGATGGATTATATGGCCCATCATGAAAGTAGTAAGTGATTCAACAGTCTAGAATCACATGGCAATTGTTAACTACTCCTTTTAAGTTAAGGATCTGTACAGCAAATTACGGTCATTGTATAATTGGTGCTCTGGCATATGGGAGAGCTGGTTTTATCTGCTTTATTCAGAGTTCAGCTGAATTTCACAGTTGGCTGATTCAGGCTGTGGGAGTTAGTCCTGAAAAGGTATGTTGATGTGCGTACTGAGACATTTGGGTGCCAAGTCACGAGGTGCTTTTGGCAGTCAGGTGGTGTGCTATTTTCTTTGGAGATAATAGGTCACGTTCTGTGCTTGCTGCAACACAGATGGGCTGTCATGACTTAATGGGGAGGCAGTGAAATCGCTGCCTGCTCCCGAGTGCACGGCTGACAGAGAACAGCAAAACATGCAGCAAATACGTTGTGAATATTCTTTCTCTATTTTTCTTTCTCATTAACCCTTGATTCATTTTTAATGAGATTCCCAGTGTCTGGATTTTGCAGGACTGGAGTAGGGATGGGGATGACCTGACTTCAGTTCCTGCCCTGCTGGTCAAGTGGTGTGTGTGACTGCTGGAGTGCTGGGATGCTCACTGTCCCCTGGCAGGCTGAAGCAGTGCAGTTCAGAGCTACTGCAGTAACTGCTGAGCATTCCTTCTGCTTCTGAAGCGACCCACTTCTGTGGGAAGTAACACAGGCACACAGGTCCTGCTCCTGCTGCAGTGCTGCACCTGCCCTGGCAGCAAAGGAAGAGGTTCTTTCCTCTGGGAGTCATCCCTGCTTTGAAGAAGCATCCTTGGACACTGCAGAGTCAGCTCTAGCAAAGAGGCAGGGACTGGAAAATTTTGCTTTTGATCATATTCAATGACAGGGAAAGGATTTTCTGCAGCAGCAGCAGTCCCTCTCTCTAAAAGAGCATCAGGCCCAACTGCTCACTAGGCATTGCAGAGTGCAAGCTCTTCCTCATCTTTGCTAGGCACAGTGCAATTCCTGCACAACATCTGGCAGTGCTGCATTTGGCAGATGTCGCTGTCCCCTCTCTCTCCAGGAGCTCTGGCACAGGACTTGGCTCAAGTGGCCACCAGCTCCCCCTGGGAGATGTGAAGGGGCTGGGTGGGCAAGTGCTGAGCTGCCTTCCAGAGGGCTCTGCCTCCCAGCACTGACAGGCTTTGGGCTGACAGGACAGAAGCTCTTGTTTACAGGCTTGTCCCAAACCATTCAACACTCAAGAAAAGACTCCTGCATCCTCAGGCAAACAAATGCTACTGATTTGGGTGTAATGAACATGGGAATGAGAACCTTGCAGTTGCACTAAGTAATCACTGCAAATCTGAGATGGCAAACATTTAAAGTTAACATTACAGCAGCTGTATTGTTCACCTTTACTAACAGTTAGAAATAGAGGATGTCCTCTAGAACTAGGAAAAACAGTTCTGGGAACAATAAAGTGGAATTTATGTACATTATAGACTTGTATTTTTAGACCTGAGTCAAGCTTATAGCTAATTTTAGACAACTCACTTTATTTGTTGAGCAGACAGTTCATTAATAAATGTGTGTTAAAGCAAAGTGAACATTACTTCTATTTTAAGAAATATTTATTTCTAGTAATATCAGTATCAAAGAAAGAAGTTTCTTGTGCAAATGCCTTTTTGTTCTGAAACCATTAGAGCAAGAGAAAAAAACATTAGAAGCTGATTAAGATCTACAACTATTTAAAACATCACACCTAGAGAATCATTGATAAATATATAAAATTGCATAATATATATATAAAAATATATAATGATTTTTCCTTTATAATCAAAATGTTTCATATAAATATTTTCTTACCTATTAGGTAGCTCTTCTGTTACTTTTCTCAATCAGCTATGTTTAAAAATGAGGTGAAGATGTCTGTCCCATTTAGAAGTTTTTGAACAAATATTTGGTCATCCAAAGACTGATAATCTGGGTTTGTCTGTTATAAATTAACTGCTTTATAAACACTGAATATGTGTTTCCTATAAATGGCATAATAAGGGAGGGTTGTATTCCAGTAAATATGTTCTGTCTTTCATGAGGAACAAGGGAACTATAAATTCTTTGCATTTAGCCCTTCAGCACCCTGTTCAGGATGTGGCCCCCCACATCCAATAGCCCATGAGAATTATTTTTCAGGCAGGCTCTGAGCTACTCAGTGGTGGAAGAGGTATCCAATCCTGCTTAAATTATCCTCTTACATAAAAGAATTTGTCAATGTTCACCAAGGCAGGGGGAGCACGAGGGAGGGAGGGAAAGAGGGAGGGAGGGAGAAGGTACAGAACATTTGAGGGGTGTTACCAGCTCCCTTGCCCTGCAATTTGGCCACGTTTTGAGAGGAGAGGCCAGGGCTCCACTCCCTCTTTGAAGAGTGTGCCAGGTATTTGGTGACATATCAGTCTGCCAGCATCAACTCCCTGATAACACTGAGGGATGTTTCTCCCATAAAATGCAAAGGGGGCCAAGCTGATATTCCTTCAAAAGTTATACAGAGCTATGGGAGGCATTAATAAACTTTTTGAATTTTCAGTTGGTCTTGCTTGAACAGATTTGAAGGCTGGCTTTGGGTCTTGAGCCTTATTAGTTGGGCAAGGCACATTCTTCAAGACAGATAGTTTATTCAACTATTTCTGTAGCATGGGATGGTCTAAACTCTTCAGCATTTTGATCATTGGCCTAATTCCAGATAAAATATAAACATGGAATTCTATATCTTCCCCTCATGCTCCTAAATTATTATCAAAAATGCTCCCAAATGAAATAGAACCCTCAATTCTGGTTTGGATTGTAAAGGAAAAATAATTTGGCTTTAAAATGTGAGATAAGAGTGCTAATGTCTAATTTTCCACTGAACTGAAAAAAAAATATTATATGCAGTCTAAGTGGATGTATTGGACATTTTAGAAAGCCCATAAAGAATTAGGGCATCCAGGACTCAATATAAAAAAGGCTTTTGTTTCTTGCTGATGAGTGTTGCTTCTATAAGAGTGTTTGCTTACAAAATGCAAGATTTGATTAGGAAGGGCTTAAGAACTGAATGTAGCCCCTCCATTGTCTAACCAGATTTGTATCCTCATTGCAAGGACATCACACTGGAGGGCATTTGTGGGGTTTATGCTCTTAAGAAGTTCAACAGAGGGGTCTACAGGCTCTAGCTTCTAAAATTCTTGTTGGTTTAAATTATTAAAAATATTCTTCCTTTTAGGAGCAGTCCCAGTCATAAGACGACCCCAGTGTAGGCATTGTATTAAAAAATAAGGGAAAATAAGATGGGGTTATGAACTGAAGGCCCTGCTCTAACATCAGGCAGTCTATTCCCTAAACATGAAAAGCTCCACTGTGGGTGCCCAATGACTTCAGAACTTCTGTTCTCTATCAATTTGACTGGACTTTATTTTTTCCTACTTCCTAGTCTATATGCATTTGTGGTTAATTCAGCTGGATTTGAAATTCAAATGTCTTCTCATCTCATGGAAGAAATTTGCATCTGATATGGTTGAACAAGGCTGCACTACTGTGGTGTGCCTCTGAAGCTGTGTGTCTTCTGCAGACTGTGGTACTGTGGTTGTGGCCCAAAAGAAAATACAAGGGAAACCCAAGGAAAGTACAAGGAAAACCTGATGCACAGAGGACCCAGCTTTTGTGCTCAGCAAAATCAGCAGTTATTTGCAATGACAGTAGCAAACAAGGCTCTTTCTCCTCACATCAGGACTCTGACACGTGGTCACTGCTGGAAGCTGAGTTAAGACACTCCATATTGATGTTTAATATTCAAAAGATTAAGATTGTTTATAGATGGTACTGAAAAAAATGTTTTGGAGAAGTCTTAAAGTCTTTGAATCTCTGGGCTAAATCTTTGCTGGACCACAAAGGCCATATCAATCCTGTTTTACCCAGAGGAAAAAGGAGGTTGAGATCAGATGTATTGGCTATGGACAGAGATCTGAGAGAATTGTCTTCCTCTCTAGTTACTCACAAAGCCCTTGCTAGTTTTTTATGCCAGGTAACACCTTGCTGAGAGTATCCACCATACACTACTGAGAGTAACATATTCCTCCCACCAACTCCTATTTATATTGTCAGTTGCCCTTTGGATTCAACAGAGCTTTCTGAGCAGTTAAACTCCACACAGCATATGGGTAACACTCTGCCAAACTATACATGTTCACAGAGTGATGTACTGGGAGAGGATTGCCAGCATGTGGCTCTGGCAGAATTGCACTTTTCCACAGTTTAGGACAAAACCACCTCTGGGACCAGAAGGAGCAAGGCCAATACACTGCTGCCCACTTGCATCTCTGCTGGGAGCTTGTGCCAGTGCAGTGCTGAGGCTGGGCAGCAGTTGGGCGAAAGACTGTCTGTTCTCCAATAGACACCTGGCTTTGGATGCATTTGCAACTCTGAAAAACTTGGCAGACACGATGTAGTCCAGGCTCTCACCAATCTGTTTGACAAAGCCCTGTGGCTCTGGAGTACCTGGGGGTAGACACTGCAGAGGCAGATTCAGCTGCTTGTTCAAAATATTCAGAGAGTTTCTGTTACAAGACAGAATTTTTCCTTTTGCAGTTCTTGTGGGGCTGGCAACACCTCTGTTTCAGTGGCTGCTTTTTCTCTTACTTAATTTCCTCAGTTTTAGGAAACCTTCTGTGACCATGAAGCAACCAGTCATCCTAATATTTGGGGGGTTGGGGCTTAGGTTCCCTGTGCTGACCATGATCCCTCCCAGTTATGATCTCCTTGGAACAGCAATAGTGCTTGCATAAGTGGTGCCTCTGTTCCACATGCCATGACCCATTTTAGCAGTTTGTAACTCGACCACAGCTGAGATTCAAAGTGGGCTATGAGGTATGATGGGCATGATTGCACTCCTGAGAGCAGGTTCCAGGAAGGAGACGGGTGGTTTAATTAATTGTATCTGTACCAGCTTCCCAGTGAGAGATTTTTTGGAATGGAGTTTCTTGCCTTGCTCAAACAAGGTAGTAACTAAACAGATACATTTCACTCAGGGCCCTGCAAATTTCTGCCCCCAGCTACTGGCTGCCCATTCGGTTTCTCAAGGGCAGACACTGGGTATTTGCACCTGTCTTGAGGGATCCAGTTGAAATCAGTCAGAAATACTGACCATGCTAGAGACTGATGAGAAGGATAAAGGTAAAAAGAATCAATTTTGGGAAATATTTAGGCTGAATGTGATCTAACCTCTTCCATGTTTCTTAGACTAAACAAAATACCAGGAATAGTGCAGGGGATGATTTGCAGGGATCTGTAGTTTTTCTGAAGTCTCACTGTGAAATTACTCATAACACATAAGCCAACATGCTCCAACAGTTACAGAACAGCTCTTTATACTGAACATGCTTAGTTTGTCAACGAGCTGATTCATCAAGGTGACTGCTGCTTCTCTCACTCCAAGAATGCACAAATAATTGAAATCAGCAGGATGCAACTGTGGCTCCAGGCCTACACTGTTTATGAGCTTGACCCCTTTTACAGAACTGTTCTTGTGGCAGGATTCCTGTAGGGAAAGCTCTTTGGAAGGTACCCATTCCTGCATCTCACCTGGGGTGAGATTACTGTGGAAGGTATTACTGTACAAGGTGGACAGAGCAGTACAGATGTAGTATCTCATAAATAGGCCTGAAGTATCTTCATTGGGCTTTCAACTTCCCAGTCAGGTGCTGTCTAACTGTCCTTGAATAGGCAAATAAAAGTGCAATTGTCTGTTAATAAGACATCATACTGTGGAATTTTTATAGGAAATGCAAAAAGGATGAAACACTGTAACAGTGTGTCCAGAAAAGTACCATCAATTTTCAGTAGGAGGTAAAACAATAATCCATGATGGAAGTAGCATGAACACTGGTTTTCTTCCAGGGGGTGGAGTAAATGACCTTTGAAAGTTCCTAGCCTTGTTTTCTGTGATTTTCTGACTTGCAGCAATAACGAATTTTAATTCACAATTATTTATTTATCCTCCATTTTTACCTGCAAGTATTGAAGAGCTGTAGCAGGGTCTGGCTGGTGTTTGCCGAGTCCCCATGGAGCCAGCAGGTGTCATCAGAACCTTTAGTTCTCAGATGGGAAGAAGGAACATTTTGTGTGTTTGGACATCTGTCCTTCTCTGTGCCTTACTAAGTTTGTGTCATTAGACAGGACTTAAGTAGGCAGGAGACACAAACCTTAAAAATGGCACTGGTAGATATTTCTGTTCTCCAGGGAGGGCATCTCAAAGTTTCTCCAGTAGATGTGAAATGCAAGTACATTTCTATTTTAAATTCCTGGAAAAAATTCAACTTGAAAGGCAGGAATTGCAAAGTGTGTAAGAAATTGGTATATCTAAGGGGAAAAAACTCTTTTCATTGCACCTTCAGAATGGCAGAAAATTTTACAATCAATGACTTCTGATTACCTGAACTTGAAATATGATCTATTTTCCCACTCTTTCTTATCCAAATTCTGTGTTTACATGCACTGCACATGCATCTCCTTACTGCTGTGATAATCAATCTGAGTTCCTGGGACTTACTTGCAGTGTTTGACTGTCTGGCCTGAAGCAATTACCTGATGTAATGAAGAAATCTCTGCACTTTGGCCTCTGCAGCAGCCATGCAAAAGGTGCCCTGTGGCACTTGTGAAATGTGCTGAGGGTTACTAAGTACCATGTGAGTGCAAATTAGTGCTACCTGCATTGAGCAGTGGCTGGCAAAGAGCTCTGCATTGTGGAGGGGGTACTTGTGTTTCTTTGGGGTTTTTCCATTTGAACAGAAATATCAGGGCAGTAACCTGCTGCAGGGCCTGGCACTGAGTGTGCTCTTCCTGTTGGGGGATGCATGGACTGGATGTTCAAAAGCAACACTTCTTCCTCAAGGAAGTTTGTATCTACCTGGCTGTGCTCTCATGGGGTATTTAAGCAGGAATTCGTTTTCATACAGGACTTGGTGTCTTTGTTTGAGCTGCTTCAGCACTTCACACTACCTGTTCTTCCATAAGACATGTCCATGCCTCTCTGGTTCTACTAATTTCTATGTGCTGGCCTGTGACCAGGCCCTTCCTGAGGTTTTTAGAGACAGTATCTGTGTTGAGATCTATTTATCTATGTTCTGAAGACAGCATCTACAGAATCTACATTTCCATTGTTTCTTTCCCATAGGGAAAGCTACTTAGACAGTGAAATAATTAAGTGGTCAGCAGCCTCTGCCTATGAACTGTATAGGGACTCAAACATGGCTTTCTTTATGTTTCATAAGAATATTGCATTTAATCTGTGGGCAGGGCCAGATGTGAGGTGTTAATTTTTCACTTCCTTGATTTAGGCACTAATGTCACTTAGCAACCTTACTCATCTTTGGAATGGAACTTCTTAAGGATGCACATACATTGCTAGTGAGAATATAATTTGTATTGGAAAAAAAATTGGGAAATGGAGCAAATGCATGAACTGCTTTCAGTCCAGATGGAAACCAGGTGCTATGTTTAAAGCTCTTTTGAGAGGTTTCTTTTAGGCCACTACAGAACTGCTCTTCCAGTTCCTGATATTTTCTGGTTAAAATGCCATCCAACTCTGAAATTTGAGTCAGTAAATTTTCAGCTTGGATTTTTTGAGATTTAGGTTATATTTTCGCTCTCTCATTCCCTCTCTCTCACTTTCTCTCAATTGCATTTTATATATTTTGAAAGTATTCTTTTTTTGCATCCACTGTGACAAAATGATAAAGGTCTGAAACATACCCAATTCATGAAGCTGAATGACCTTATCCAGGGCAGATGCTTTAGCCTGTACTGTGGGAGGAAGGGATGAGCTCATCTTTGCCTGACATCAGACAATCCACACCAGAGAAATTATGGAAACCAGGTTTCACTGAATCTGCAGGCCAGATAACTCTTTATATGTACCAAAAAAGTGCAAATATGTTTGCTTTCAGATACTTATTTTCATGCTGGTAAATTAATCCCATCAATGTGTCAAAGGTAGATAAAATCTTAATATTCACTTCCGGGATAACAAAGGGTAGTGAGATATGTTCATGATTAACAGTTTTTGTACCATTCCTGTAGGTTGATAGGACAGCTGGGAGGAGGAGAGAAGAGAAGGATGACAATCAAGGCTGCAGAAAGCTGAGACTCTACTGAACAGAGCTCAGAAAAAGTAACCTTGTAGGCACTCAGAACCCAGCCCAAGATTCCATCACTCCATGAAACATAATTTGCCATCCGAGCTCTGTTCCGTGCCTGGTGGCAGCACGTGGCTGGCATGGGCACTGCAGCCTCCCATGAGCTCTCTGGGTCACTTGGAGCAGAAAGCTGTGTTCCCACAGGACTGGACTTGGGTCAGCTCAGAGCACCTTCACTGTCAGGACCCCGGTGGAGACTCAGCCGTAGGTTAGTCCTGCTTTTCTGGCTACAGTCATAACTACACTATCAGCACTGTTCTCTGTGCCTTTTCTTGGAAAGATTCCCAGCCTCCTACAGGCAGGATTTTGTGCCAAACTGAAGCATTTAAAAGCCTATAATACACTGTATTATATATTCCTTTAAAGAGAGTGGTGTCTCCAGTGTGGGAGCAATCTTACTTCAGACACTTCCTGGGGCTGTGGCCAGATCAGAATAAGTGACTGAACACATCCAAGACATCCTTCTTACCTCCCAGAAGGCCTCATCTAGCATCTCCACTTGCTCCTTCTTAGTCATTTTTGATTGAAAGCACCTATTTTGCTCCCTATATAATGAAACAGTTTTTGGATCCCACTGAAGTTGCTCTATAGTAAATGATAGTAACCTTGGTCAGCATGTGATTATAGAATGAATGCAAGATTTCTGCATCATATAATTTGCTTTTGATGGAGGTATTCATTTTTCTTTTTGGCATTGTAATGAGCATGGAAGCATTTGCATTGACAGGAGGTTTAAATTACAAGCCACCACTCATTCTTCTTCAGTGAGCAATGGTGTCTTCAAGTTCCAGTCACTGTCCTTCTAAAGGACAGCCAGTCCTGTGGTCAGACTTCTTGTCAGCCAACATTTCTGCTCAGTAGAAGATAAGGGTAGGGTGAATACGATATTTCACTACACTTTATTGACCAAGTGGCTATTTTTAACAAGACTTTGCTCTCTCTGACCAAAAGGCAAACAAGCACTCTTGTGAACACACAGTGCAGTAATAGCAAAGAATTGAGGACTCCATCAGGAGTCTGTAAGAGAACAGACTTTACCTTTTAACATCATGGTTCATACACTTGTCACCCAAACCTGTATCTTCAGCTTGATCATAGTTATCTTTCAGCTTAGTAGGTGTTAGAAGATCTAAGCTGGGACACAAAGATGCTCCCATTCTGAAGGAAGAATACAGTCATTGCACCTACTTGGATGCTTGTGGGAGGTCAGACCCACTGAAAATCCACCCTGCCCGTACTCCACAGAGGTTGGCCTGGCAAACATCTTTGCTCTTAACCTGCTCCAGGCATCCTGCCTCAAGTCCTTCTCAGACTTGTGCACGTGGATCACGTGTGACAATGTGCTCAGGGGCTCAGGCTCCTGCTGTTGTGTACCAGATCAAATTGCTCCTCCCAGGTAACTTGTAACACAAAGGGCTGCAGCAGATCAGGAGCACAAAAGAGAACACCAAAAACAGAGAACTGATGTTCTTCATACTGAGAAAGAAACATACAAGAAAGTTGCAGTAACAAGGGGAGGAAAACTACCAGTGCTTTCAGTGTGGATGTTTTATTGTTATATCAGTAAATTTTAACTGACATAAGGCTGTATACCTGAGGAAATAATGCAGTGGAACTGTGATGGGAAAGTGTTACTATCCTAAATTCTTGTGTAAACTTTTATTCTAGCATGAGTGACTTCTTGGATGAGCTTAAACTCTTAAACTCTTCAGCAGATGACAAATAACAAATGATTCCTTTAGTCAGAACAAAAGTTTCTGTACAGAAAATTTTCAATGTAGAACTATATTATTTTAAAAGTTTAGATCATAGCAGAACCTTGGTTTTGTGTGCATCTACTGTAATGGAAGATGGGATGATTCAGCACATCACTGAATATGATTTTTGGAAATTGGTTTAACTCTCTCTACCTTTTTGACCAAAATTCAGTATGTGAAGCCTTGCAAAACTCAGCTTCCACTGCTAGCTAGCACCACAGCACTGGGTGTGTTGTCCCTCTGTGGCTGTGTGACTCCCATACTTAGCTGACTTACAGAGCTGCTCTTCCTCTTGGCACGCCCAGAGCTGCCATGGTGATGGGTTTGAGTTCTCACTGAGAGCTGAGCCAGTGAGAGACTCCCTGTAGGAGCAATTACCCCAATACAGCTGTGCCTGTAGCAGCACAGCTCCTGCTGCCCAGGGGAAGTGGCACAAAGTCTCCATATGAGACAGTTGTAGAATGACATAACTCCATTGCTCCACTGAACAGGCTGTGGGTTTAACTGCCCTTGCTCAGGAAAGGACCATTTCAGTAATTAGTTATGCACATGCTGCAGTTTATATTGGTAACAGGGTGTCTAGTTCAAGTAGATGTGATGGATGCAGGTGCTGGGGCCAGTCCACAGCATGACACTGAAAGCCTGCAAGAAAACAAGCTCTAACAGATGAGGCTCCAAAAGCAAAAGTTGAAGCCAGGATAGAAATTTTGTCCTAAGCACATATGAAATTCAAATGCCTCATCTTTTTTAAGTTCTGCTGAAAAGAAAAATGAGCTGTGCAATGGAGTCTTTGCCCAGAGTTTTATCTCCTAGTTTAAAATCAAGCAATAGGGAGTAGGGATGGAAGAACAATGCAAAGTCAGCATGCTCACTGCAAAGCAAATATGAGCGTTATCTTAAATTTGCCCTGAGAGAGCAGAAAACAAAGGTATAAGCTAGCAAAGCATTTTCTCACAGAACCTCCTCTGTGCACTGAGGGTGCCTTAGCCACCATCTCCTTTGGAGTAATTTGGTTTAATTATACTAACAGTGGTTAACACTTTGATGTCCCCAAACCACACAGTAAAGATCTGTGTGTGTCAGTGTGTGCAAGGATATCTGTGTGGGTGCATCTGTAGGAAAGAAATAGGACACTGAGCCTGAGTTCCAGGACTTAAGCAAGCAGATGCAGAGCTGTGAGGATCTGGGCTGTGTCCCTTTGTCCATTAGCCAGGGTGTGCTTAGGAAGAGTGGCAAATTGCAGTCACCCTGAGAGCAGGTCTTGGGAAGGAATCTGAGAGGAAAATTGCCTTGCTGGAGCACAGCCCACCTAGGGAGTCCTGCTGGCATGTCAAGCAGCCCTAGCACTGCTCAGTGGAAACAGCCAAGAGGGACCAGAGTCCTAAACACCACTGTTCCTTTTGTCATCTCAACAGTGATGCATTTGAGCTGGGGAGAAATCTGTATTACAAAGTGCTGCCATCACAGTCTCCCAGTAATCTCAAAAATGTCCAGATTTGGTGCTATCTTGAGGTGTGGTTTTATTCACTTTCCCAATTGCATGAGGTATGAGACTCATCTCTTCTTGATGCACTTGGGGAGCCCTGGAGATACGCCCTGTGTTGGTAAATGTGACCTGCAATGGTTATAACATGACAAACATGGTAGGCAGAGCTGTGCTGAAACAAAATGTGGCTGTTTTCAGGTGTCTGTTCTTGATTCTGCAGTGGTAAGGTGATCTCAGCTGTCACATCCTAAAAATGGGGGGGTTTGCTAGTATCACATTAAAGGGGACATTTGGAAATTGGTATTTTTTCTGTAGGGGAGATCATGCCTACAAATATGGCAGCAAAAACACACTGCTGACTTCAGACTTCCAGCTTGATGGAAATCTCTCCTTTCCCCTCCTGCCCCTGCCTGTGCCACCCAAGGAAGGACAGCACACTCAGGGACACCTGACAAATGACACTGGGATTTTGCAACATGGTCAGTGACTCTGCCTGGCAGTGAGGCTGAGAGCTGCAACCCCCAGGCTCCTTCCACCTGAACTCCTTTTATCACCAGCCCTCCCTGTAGGGACACCCCCATTTTCTCTGCCCAATTGGCCTCACACAGGGCCAGGCTGAGCCCCAGCACTGCCAGTTCTGGTGGCCATGGGCAGGACCAGAGTGAGGTGGCCTCCTGTACTAACCAAAGAGGATGGGCTTTTCTGCAGCCACCTGCTTAAACACACCCTTGAATCTGCATTTATATTTTACTGAAGTCTGGAAGCATTAGAAAGTCTTTCTTCTTTGACCAAAGGATGCAAACTTGACAAAGAAGCGTGCATACAAAATCTGCCTGATACTTTGGGAAGCAGTCTTTGGGAAGACTGCTGAGTCAGACAGGTTTTCTTGGCTGATGCTGCTGGGCTCCATGGGATGGCATCACCCTCGCTGGCCAGCATGACAGGCTGAGCTCATTTCCACTGCAGAGCCACTCCAGAAGTGTGTCTTGACTGTATAAGGAATCCAGGATATATTTTGAGAATATTGAAAATTAAATCCCTCGAGAAATAAATAAAATAAAATAAAA
>VZRX01004197.1:20690-70753 GCA_013398075.1 Notiomystis cincta | reverse complement strand
GAAAGAAAGAAAGAAAGAAGGATTTCTGAGAGACCTTCAGGGTATCTCCTAGGTGGAGAGGAAATATTTTGACTTTAAATCAAATGAGGTAGGAAAAAAACCAACAAAGCAAAAATACTTAGGAAACAAACAACAGACAGAATAAAGAGATTATTTAATAGCAAATTATTTAGTACTGAAAAACAGGCAGCAGCATAAATTGCCATTACCTTGTAGAACATCATGCAGGAAAAGAAATCCAAGATAACACTTGCAACCCCTTAAAGGTATGCTTATGTCTGAGTGTGCTGCAAAGAGATGTTATGCAGCTGCTGGAACCTGCACTGCAGTCTCTACTTCAAGAACTCAGCCAGGCTTCAGGCCTGCATCCCTCCCTCGCTCCCTCCCTCGGATCACCACTCACCTGGGATGTGCAGGGGAGGAAAGGGAGGAAGGAGAGGACACAAAGACTTCCCGCAGTTCACCATGTGGATGTCCCCAGCTATGGGATGAGGTAGGGCTGTGCCACACCAGGCCCTGGGACCAGCCCTGCAGGTCTTTCCTGACACCCCAGGTCCCCTCCCAGCAGCCGTGGCCAGGCACCATCCCCTGCACGCGGCTGTAACCACAAGGTGCGGCTGGGGCCGTGTTGCTTCCCACAGCCCTCGGCCCAACACGAGGGGCTGCTTCTTCAGCAGCTAAAGGGCAGAACCAAAAGCACAGCAGGCTTATATCCTCACAACTATTTTAGGTGTTACAGTGTTCTCAGTGAGTCCTACGCTGTGACTCTACTTCCCTGCTCCTTCAGCTGCAGATAAAACCAGTGCCATGACTTGAGATGACTTCATCCTTCATATCCCAGAGACCTTCAGCAAAGCCCAGGCAGTGAGAGCTGAGATGTCTCAATTTTTTTTCTTATTCTTTTTCTTTAATTTTTAAACATCAGAAAGATTTTGGTTTTGAAAAGGAAGCCCAAGCTCTCCTTTCTTCAAGAATAAATATTTGCACAAAAATTGCGGCAGGCAGCATTACAAAGTGATCATATCCTCACATGACAGTCATTTCTATGCTTGCCTGCACAGTCAACCACTTGTGGTTTGTCTTTTGTGTGTTTGTGGCCCAGCCTGTCTGACCTTAACCATGACATTTTCCCAATAAGGTTTGGAAACGTGTTTGCCCGAGGAAGGGCAACTAAAGGTATTTGAGATGCCTGACGGCATCTGCCTCGCCTCCCTCTGCCAGTGCAAAAGGACACAAGTCTTCCTCAGGGACTGCCATCCCATCCAGCCTTCTGTGGGTGTCCCAGATACTCCTGTGCATCTCTAATGGCATCCAATACCTCGGGTTTGACAACTAACTTGAGCCTTTGCTGTAACACTTTTCCCAAAACTCTGGCCTTAGTCAATGTCCATAAGGAATGAATGTACGGCTGGAAAGGTGTCAGGGGTCCACAAATGTGTAGATTGCTTCACAGTGACAAACAGCTGCAAACAGCTGCTCTACACTGATATGATTTTCCCCAGTATGGGTCTACATTTACATTAATCTGTAACATTATTACTAGCAGAACACCTTATTAAAAAAGGAAAGGCAGGCTGAGATTACACAAGAAATAGCTATCAATGACCCCAGAAAAGAATCAGAATATATATAAATACTAGTGGTATTTTTTCTACCTTTTCTTCATGCACCAGATGGGCAAATTAAGCAGAGTTCTTACACATATGAAGTATTGCCACCCTGTAGGCAAATTCTGTGGAGAAAATTAAGTGAAACCCAGGAATGTTTCAAATAGTGTCTCAGTGCTCCAAGGTGAGCACCATAACTCTGTATGCACTTTTTTTCATTTTCTTGGTATACCATGGGTGACTTCAGTCCTTGTTCAAAACAAGGACTTGATCCTCTCATACTGCCATAGTTTCCTATTTTTCTCCATGTTTCCCTAAAAATAAATTATTAAAGAAAGAGTTAAGTTCTCCAACACTCAGGTCTTGGTTTAGTTGTGCATTTACATGGGCACATTTGGGGCATTTGTCTGAAAATCTGGGTGTACCTTGAAATTCAGCCATGAGGAGAATGGACTAATTTTTTCCAATCTTGGCAAGACGAGCACTCTTAAATCAAAACAACTTAGTCATATTATGAAAGCTGAGACCCTTGCAAATTTATATTCCTCGCTGTGTTTGGGTATTTGTGTGGGCCCAGGGCCAGAAGTAGGCAAAGGGTTTGAAGGAGCAGAGAAGGGACTCTGTGTTGCTGATTTAGAGATAATTTCTGCCTCCTCCAGATGAGTTTGGGAAATACATGAGAACTGGCACTTTGATGACAGTACAGTTTCTGTCAAGTGTATATTCACTGGTTGTGCCCTGCCTTCTAGGCATCTAAGGGAGATTTAATTCTGATGCCAAACATCACAGACAGTTTGACCTGACTCAGTGGTCAACTCCCTTATACAGCTGCTTGTGTCTGGCACATGGCAGGCCTTGCTAAAAATTAATAAAGGGAGGAGAGATGCTTAAACTTCTTTGACTAAGCAGAGGCTCCGGGCAAATTCTGGTCTTGATTACAAAGATACGGTCTTACAGAAATCAAGAGGTTTCTTGATTTCCAGAATTCTCCCTGTAGATTAGAGGAGTGAGAGAGACCTGGAAAATCCATGTCTCTGTGACCAGGTTCCCAAATTGCAGGAGATGGAAAGAGCACAAAATGCTCTCCTTCCTCTGCTCTTTCTTCCAAATGCAGACATGCTCTCATTGCAGCCTGCAGCAACAGGGCTTAAATATGCAGAGTACCAAGCCCTCAGCAAAATTTCAAGTGCCTACTCCCATGAGAGTCAATAGATGAGAATGTTAGTTCTTAACTGGATTGGATTTTCCAGTCTGAAGCACAAGGATTTCAGAAAAGAGGCTGATGAAAATATTTGATTTGGAGAACCTTGAGCAACTCTGAATAAGGGCATTGCAAGCAACAAATGAGCATGTGCTCTGTGTCACAGATCTGCTGAGACAGATACCAAAATATGAAAACAGCTGCTGACAACAAGTCCATGTAGCTGAACAGTCTGGCTGTAGCCAGAACCAGATGCCTAGAGAGGAGCACAAGAATAGAGCAAGCATATTTTCCCAGCATAGCCTGCCAGGCTCCAAGACTTGGTGCCTCAGGCATTTCCTGAGCCAGAGGTTGTCTGTTGTATTTAATAGCTGCACACACACTTTTCCTCCACAAAATTGTCCAGTCTCTTCTTAAATAATGCGAACATTAAGCACGCACAACACTCATGGCAGGGGTCTAAGGCTTTAACACGTGGCAAACAAAGAACTGCTCTGATTTGCTATGGACCTGTTACCTACTGGTTTCACTTGATGCCCCAAACTTTTTATTCCCTCACTATTAGTCATGGTAAATACTCAGTCTCTTCATTCATTCAGCCATCCATGATTACATGACCTTTGTCATATGCATCCCATCTCACCTTAGTTGACTCTTTTCCAGACAAAGCATCCTAGCTCACACTGTGATGCCAGACACAGAAGCCATTCTCAAAACTTTTTTGGTGCCCCCAGCACCACAGCCTGACAGGTCCTTCTTGTATTTATTGACCCTTTGGATTTCTTGTGGAAAAGCTGTGTTGGTTCTTCCCCACAGCATCATTTCTCCATGTGCTCACTACATATAATCTTTATGATAACTTCAATTTTCCCTCCAGCTTCACAGTACCAAATTTGACTCACACAGGAGAAAAGATCTTATAAACAAGAGATTACACATTACTACTTGCAGTTCAGCTTTCAGCACAGAATTCCTCTGCTCTCTTTATTGGGAATTTTGATGCAATTATCCCTTGCTTTTGCTTATATTTTTGGCAGGAAAGAGGAAGGCTGCTTTGTCATGCTCTCAAATCTAACCTGCCAGAGATTTATGAACTCCAAAGTTCAGACTGCAAGGCCGTCTTGTGCCTTCATCAATTTGCCTTATAAAAAAAGTAGACCAGTGTTCAGAAATTAGACACCCTTCTGATCTGAAGATAAGCCAGTCTCAGTGGTTTTGGATGAGGTTCCCCTACAAAGGGTAAATACCAAGCAACTCTAAAAGGCCACTACTTAAAAAAACCCAAACCAACAAAAAAACACCCTTCCCTTCTCATTTTACAAAAATAAATTTAAGAGCCTGGAGTATCTGTGTTGCATCTTCAACAACCTCCCCTTAGCTTATCAGGACACAGTCACCTTGGCCTTGTCATAGCTCCCTTGGCTGCTTCCCAGCAATCACTGCTCTGTGAAAACTCTTTGGAGAAAAATCTGTCTGGGTTGGATTCCAGAAAAGCCCCTTCTGCAAAATGCACATTTCTGGAAGGAGTTCCTGATGCCTTTCTCTTGGGGTTTCTATCCCGGGTTAATGACAGTCCAACAGTCCCTGCAGTGTGGATACCCCACCAAGCCAACTTTCCTGGTGTAACTCCAGCATTTAACAAATGGCATTGGAGTGAGCCATGTGCCAAAGAGCTCAGGGCACTCCAGAGCCCCTCCAGACCTCTCCAGCCAGAGCTTCTGGACCTCTCCAGCCTGGAGCCACAGGGAAGGATGGCATTTCTCTTTCCTTTTCACTGGTGGGATGTTGACAGTGGGGTCATTGCTTTAAGACTACAGGCCCCCCTGCACACACAACCATGCAAATGCTGTGAAGGCCCCAGCAGCATGAACGTACTGCTGCTAAACATCTGCCAGGTTTTCCATTGCATGCCAGGCTGTTTCAGGCAGATATATTTCTGGGATATTCTTCTCTGTCCTGAGAGATCAAGAGACCCTGCATGGCTCTGTGATTACTGCCAAATGCCAGGCACTTCCTTGCTTGCTTGAACTTTCCTTTCCTTCCGGTTCTCTGGAAAATGCAGCAGGTCCCACCACGGTGGCACCACTGCTCTCCTGTCAGTGTGAAGGGAGAGCTATTTGTGGTGAGCAAATCTCAAGGACAGGAAAGGGGAGAGGCAACCACATTTCAGAGGGAACAACAGCAAGGATTGAGGTTTCAGCACTGAGAGAAGCTGTCAGCCCAAGTGGGGAGGTGGCAGCAGCAGAGATGATACTCTTGGCCGGTTCCCAGTAAGAGGCAGCCCTTGAGATGGCTCCTCAGCATTTCAGCTGGTGAGAGAGAGAGGGAGGACAGGAGGTTGTAGGAGATTAAAAAGCAAAACACCAAAAGTTCCCAGTCACTTGGGGCTCAGATACAGAAAATCTGGGTAATTTCTCTGCTTTTCAGGCATAGGAATACAATGCCAGAGAGAAAAAAACCCTAATTGTGCTGCCCCAGCAGTGTCACCAAGGTATGACCTGACCACATCCATCATGATAGGTATACCTGATTTTCTACTACACCACTTTAACAAAGAGGATTTTAATGGCTTGACTATGCAGACCACTTTCCCCCAGCTGATTCACCTTGTAGTTCCACGTATCCCCTTAAGAAAAAGCATCATAAAGCATTGTATTTACTGACATTTGTGCATGGACTTCCCACCTCCACTGAGAAACAGCAGCAAGATTTGGCCACTCAGTAACCTGTAGTCAATCCCCTCAGTTAATCACCTAGATTGCCTGCCAACTAAATGGTCTTACTTATCCTACTCATACTGAGACATCCATCATTTGAATTATCCAGGACTGTGGAGGTGGAATATCTCAGACTGCCATAGGAATTTATGTAACTCTTTGAGGGCAGAAGAGAAGAGGAAAGGACAGCATGGAGGAAAGGCCATGTCTCTACTACCTTGCCCAAAGCAGGTGCAGTAGCTAGAGTTTGGTCCTGTCATTGATGCCAAATAAAACAGAAGATGCTTCATGCAGTTGAGGAATAAATCACTACAGAAGTACTGACACTGCTATGGGTGGGTATTTTCAGACCCACAGCAGCCACCACCCATGAAAGTGCAGGCTCTGGCCACTGTTATGTCACATACCTCTTGTATTAGTCCATTCTATTTCCATGCTGAACTTCAGGTAGTCACTCTGCAGTGTCATGTCACAAAAGACACATCGACAGTCGTAATACCACAGGAGATACGTGACCATAAAGGAATCAAATAGAACGTAATTCAAGTCCAGAAATAAGCCCTGTTCTTGAATATATTTTCACAGCATACAACAGAACAGGAACAGGAAACCAGGGCAAAACAGGGGTGTCAGAAAAATAGAATTTGTTCTAAATATTTATAAATATTTTTGTAGTTGTCCTGATACAGGCTTGGGATAGATCTTTTATAGAACACATGATTAAGATGTGAAAAAACTTATTAAGGCTTCAATTAATTTAAATCAAATCATAACCAATACATTAGCTACACTTATTTTTCATAGCTAGAAATTCAGATTTTCTAAGGCTCTGATGTCTGTCTGTCCACTGAGGCAACTGTGTGAATGGAGTATATTGAAGAAGTAATAAAGCATCTCAAGAATGGCCATTTACTTGTTTTAAAAGAAAAGTATTTTAAGAGCCATCAAAGGCAGACAATGAAACATGAAACTGTTAAAAACATTAATTCCCTTTGGCACAGATCTCTCTTTGCATTCTTTCTCCTCTTTGCAAGATGACTTTTTCCATTTCCACCATTTATGTGAGCTTGAGGCTACAGCATGCAATGTTTCTTTAAAAAACAAAGGAAAACTAATCTATTCTAACCAAAAGAATACAGTAGCTTTAGTGCTAGAAGGAATGGCTAAGATTTCAGTTCTGCATTAAAAGTACCAGGGTCATTTATAAAATCTTGGGGGGGTTATTTGGTTTAAAAGGTCCCTCCTTCTGGTTCCTCTGTTTTTTCCTCTGGTGCCTGTTGAGTAATTTTTATATTGGTTTAATCTGACACATCTATGGCCAACTGGATTGTTGCACTCATAATATTTTAAAAATTTGTATTAGCAGAGCCTACTTGGGAAATATTTCCATTGACAAGTTTAAATCTCAGTTGTGCCTCTATGATCTTCCAGAGGACAAGGGAAAAATGAACTAATGTTTCTATCCAGTTTTCACAGAGGACAAAGATGGAGGAAAAGCTTGCTCTGTCTGAATCTGTACAGCATGAAAATAAACATCCCTCAGCTATTTTATGGAGAAAATGGATTTAATCTGTTTAACAGCATGCAGTAATGCTGTTCAGTCAAATGTATTTTTGTTAGGCTAAGTTTGCATTCTGATGTCTACTGCCTGGCAGTAACCTGAACCAGTGATGGTTACGCCCTTTAACAGTCCTCGAAAGTGGCAGGAGTCTGGCTCCACGTGGGTTGGCTGCACCTCAGCAAAGCTGAGCAGCTGGTGTTGCTGAAATGCAGTGCCAAAGAAGAGCAGACCTTACAAACCTGCCTTGTTCTTCTCACCAGGCTACCTCACACAAAGGTGTAATGGCAGGAAGAAGACACTGAGGCTGACAATCTCTCAGACCTTCACATACTGCTAAAGCTATATACTTCTGCTGGTAAAGACTTTCTGGCCTCACAAAATATATAAATAGAAAGGTAAATATTGGATGCAGTAGATGCAAAATTACTACTTTATTTTTGGTTTCAAACTTGAGGCATCCCCACTGAAACAGTCTGTAAGCCTTTCTCAGAGTCTGTGCCAACAGAGTGTACTGTATTGAAATGAAGTTCAATTAATTGTCTTCATGGTTCTCTTCCTACCCCAAACTTCATTCTTCAGTATTTACTTCCTCTGGCCCAACTCTCCCTGCTCAACCAGTCATACAAAGCAACCCCTCTTAGCCCCAGTCCCAGTTTCTTTGCCGAAAATCTCTTATCATCTCAGTCCCAGTCCCCCTTGCCCAGGAAATCTCCTTCATCCTTCTTGTCCCAGTTCTCAAAACCCCATCTTTCAACCCTGCCCTGACTTGCCAGGCAGCTTCCATATGATACAGGTCATTTCCTCCTTCACACTGCCAGAGTGATAAACACCTCTTGGCTTTGCCAAATCTCAGCCTTGCCAGACTACAAGCTCCAAAAGATCTGAGCATGTCCCTTTTCTCCCTGGTCACAGAGTTGGAGATGTTCAAAGACATGTAATGCAGCTAAATTTAGGTGAAACTTACTGGGAGATCAGGAAGACACATTCTTGTCCCAAAGCTGACCTCCTGGCAAGGCTCACACTTTCACTCTGAAGGCCTTGGAGGAGTTGAAGAGCAATGGGCTGTTTTCAAAGCAAAGGTCACCTGGAGTTTAACATGAGCAAAATGACATTTCCTCTAGCTTTATTTACAGAACCAGATGAACCATTTCAACTAACATTTTCAAAGCCCAACATGGGAAGTTTCAGCATGAATAGCTAAACTGACAGAATTCTAAAAACCTGATGGTAGGTTACTTTCTTGGGGAACGCTGGGGGAAGAGGAGCCATGCACCAACTCTGTCAGAGAACTTTCCCCTCTAAACTAACTCTGGCAGCTGAGGGGCAGCCAGCCTGCAGTCCAAATAATCACTCTGTTTCTTTTTAATAAGAGTTTGGACCTTCTTCAAGCCTAGTGCTAAAATTAGATATTTTACTAGCTTTTTAATTTTTCAGTTCAAAGTCTAGAAGTTTTGAGAAACCACATAAGCCACTACTGAAGGTTTCCGTCTGGACCACGGTTCTGAGTTCAAGACATCCAACAGAAGCTGTTTTGCATTCTGTAGGAAGCCAGATGAGCACAGCTCAAAGAGGCAGAAGCGTTGCACTTCTTATCAGTTTCATGCTGCTAACAGGAAAAATACAGTTCCACTTTTTTCAAAGGCCAAGGGAAGGATGAATACCTAGACACAGAGTTTTGGCCATAATCACAGTGCATGGCAGTTTAGATGTGCCTTTTCTAAGAGACCCTCCTCTAGAGGACACAAATGATTCCAAAGACATAAACAACATACCAGCCTGACTGCTGTGATTCATTGCTGCCTTTCTTTGATGAGATCACCATATGCTGTTGCAGAGCAGAAGAAGCCTCAGAGCCTGAGCTTGAATTTTATGGTTCAAGAATCACCTATGTTTTCACTCAGGAAATTTATAGTCTTTGTTAACCCTAAACTAGAAGACACATCAGTCACACATTGCAACCTTTCCAGCAAACTCAGCTCTGCATGCACTATTTCAGTTTCTTTTCTGGTTCTGTCTTTTTGGAAGTAGACATAGGAAAAAGGTTAAAAGTCAAATCAGGCAAACTGCATCAATAAGTTAAGCTCAAATTTTCTTGAAATAAATAGCAGTCTCAGAGCAGCGACTCAGATCATGTAGGACTATGTATTTAAAAACATTTGTCTTAGAAAAATCACCTTTATTACCTTTCCACCAGTGCCCCCCAGAGCAGAATTTTTAGAGCGTTCAACAGGCAACACTGCTCCAGTAAGTGCTCTACCCTTTCAGTCATTCCATTTTATTTTCTCATCAAATATGCCTTTAAATCAATGCAGAAGCCCTCCTGAAATTTTTACACATGTATTTTTTTATATGTTGTTTTTTCTTTTACTTACACTTCCACTTTCCGATTATATTTCAGGGTCAAGAAGAACCACATGAGAAAAATCAAATTTTAAAGAGAGAGATAGGGGAGGTCATAATTCATAATAATTTTTTCCCTCTTTTAATGTAGTCATCCACCTACCTGATAAGTTGATATGCTCAATCACCTACCTACTTTTCAATTTTTACAAGTATTTAATCTTTTCTTTTTCACTAGCAGTTAATCAGTTAGTGCAAATGACGCTGCATGCTCATCAGTTACCAATATATTGCTTTATTTCTTGGTAGCAAATTAAGGCTTTATAGTGAGATTTGTACAGTACAGGCCAATTTAAACATTAGAAACTTTAAAAACCATGTAGCACTATTCACTCAATTTAACATAGCCAGAAAAGTAGCTTTTTTTTTTTTTTAATAAACAATTAAATGTTACTAGTGAGGCCTTATATTTCATGAGTGCAAATGGCTCAAAATCCCACCATCCTCAGGGCTCAACATTTAAATTCCTTGAGGCTATTTTTAGATAAAGGATAAACAGAGAATATAGCTGGCTCGGATAAAATATACTTCATTACTTGCTGGAGAAGAAGAATCTCTTATTTTAAAAATATGGAAAGGAAAACCAAAATGAAATTAACTGTCCAAGGGATGGTATCACCTCCTATTAGTCACTGACCAGTAAGAGTAGCAATGACAAATTCATTTTCCAGGGCCTTCTTTGCTTTAGTATAATTTGATTTATAATTCAGAGCTGATGCCATCCTGTATATTAAAAAATCCAGAATTGGAGGAACATACATAAGTTACAGGAATTTTGCAGCAGTAGGACAAGTTTCCTCTCCAGGGACATGTCCAAACCATTGCCTTTTTTTTACTTTTTTGCAATTTGAGAAAGCATTGTTATAAGTATTTCCTCGCCAGTTACGTGTTTTTCTTGAGCATATTGATTTTCACTTCATACCACTGATTTTATTAGTGTTGTCTGGACATGATGGAACTACTGCTTATGAAAACCAGACACAGTTCTTCCCTTCTTATGAGACACTTACAGCATTTGAGCTGAACATATGAATTCACCTGTCAGTCAGGCACAGGGGGCCTGCCTGAAAATATCATCACCCCTCACGTGTCTGGCTTTCAGATCTGAGCATTACATGTGAAAATACAGAGGAACAGCTGCCAGAAAATTGTGAAGAAAGTAACCATGAATCGACCACACACTGGGGGGAAGGAGCCAGCAAGATGGGGGACTTCCAAAACACTCCTGCTTCTGTAAGAGCAAGAGTGACCATGAGAGTACCAGGAGCTCCCAGTGTCACAGGGCAACTCTGCTGTTTAATTCTTTGTTGAACGCAGCTGTATCTCCAGCCTAAGGGAACACACACAGCCAAAGTCTCAAAAAATCTAAATCTAATGTGAATAATACAGCAAGCCTCTCTGTCCTCAGGGTTGTTATCTAACATTAGCCTAATGTCCTTGAAGTGTTGAGATGAGCCATCTTTGAACTGGAAGGCCACAGAAAAGGGTCAGGTTTTCAAGTGTATTAAGGCACATACTGACTTTACCTCAACGCAAGTGCCTGGTTTGTTCAGGGAGCATCCACTGCCGTGGTGCCCCAGCTGCTGAAAGGGTACAGCAAAGGGACAAAGCCACACTTTCTGGTGACAGCAGTGCAGCACAGCAATTGGGACTGCCCCGTGCAAGCTGCTCCACAGCGCCTCAGAGCCTCCTCGCTGTCCTACAGTGCTATCTCAGATTGTTGCAGAATTACAGCAGCTTCTCAGGCTGGTCTGCTGGCTTTTCCTTCTGCCAGGCCACCAATACCTCATTTGTTCTCCTTCACTCAGGTGAATACATCACTGCTTATCAGAGCCACAAGTCCCTATCTACCAGAGAGTGGTACTACACATGCAGGAGAGGACAAATTTAGACATGAGGGCAAGTAGTGATGATGGACGAGTGACCTGGCAATGGGCTTCCCAAGAGAATCCATGCATGGGCACAATCTCCACATTCACTCCACAGAAGTGCTCAGCAATGGCCAGCAGGTCTTGCTCTGCCTCAAATGAATATGTTTAAGAACATTCCCCATTATTTCCTGAGGGATTACAATGGATGACTACTAAAGAGGAACTATTTGGAGACAAGAGGATGCTTTATCAGCCATACTGGAAACAGTTGGGGAACATAGACACAATATTGCATAGTCACTTTCACGAGCACAGCTAGAATTCAGATGTATTTGACACAGCTTAGTAGCATTTCCAAAGGAGGGATTATGTGCTATTTCCTTTGGAGGCAGCTACTGTAGCCTGGGACAAGATCATGGCTCTTATGGAAATGACACCCCACAGGGGATGCTGAGCACTCGTTGCTTTTGCACTAAGGCAGACTCTCCACAGAGACCCACAGCACCTTAAGAAGTGATCATACAAAAAGCAAACAAAATAGTCCTCTAGAAACCCCCCTCACCCACAAGGTACAAGAAAAACTGACTCCCGTGAGCGACAGAAAAGACAGCATTACTGAATATGGGAGCGTGTGTTTGTTTATACATCAGTGTTTTTAATACTGCATTGCAATGACAGGTGTGGGGTGTCCCTTCAGAAGAAAGCAGGGTTGGTGTGCTCTATAATACAGCGCTTGCAATGTCGTTTAACAAACCGCAGAGCATCCACAGAGACTTCGCAGTCCTGCACGTTCAACATCTGCAGGTCGAAGCAGTTGGCAGCTACAATCTGCAGGCCCTGCCCAGTGATGCTCTCGCAGGATTTCAGGCTCAGGCGCTTCAGGTTGAAGCAGTTGAGGGCTAGGAACTCCAGGCCGGCGTCTGAGACCAGCGGGCACTTGCCGATGTCCAGCGATTTGAGTTTTGTGCAATTTTTGGCGAGGTACTCCACGCCGTGGTCCGTGATGCCCTCGCAGCCCCGCGCGTTGAGGTAGCGCAGCTTGCTGCAGTATTTGGCGATGTATCGGATGCCCACGTCCGTGATGCGGCCGCAGTGAGCGATGCTCAGGTACCGCAGGCGCGACTCCAGCTTGGCGATCTCCCGCATGCCGAAGTCGCTGACGAAGCGGCAGTCGCTGACGCTCAGTTCCTTAACGGATGTGCAGTAAATCATCAGGTAGCGCAGGCCCTCGTCGGTGATGCGCACGCAGCGGCGCAGGTACAGGTGGGTCAGCTGAGTGCAGTGGGCGGCAATGGTGTGCAGTCCTTCGTCCTCCAGGACGAAGCAGTCTGTCATGTCCAGGTAGCGGATGGAGATTTGCTTCCCGTGCAAGGGAGACAGCTTGATGGAGGCTTCACGAGTCAGACTGATGCACGTCACTTTGGAGCAGCCTAAGTGGAAAAACACAGCGAGTTTAAGCGAGCGGGAAAAGCAAATCGCGCAGCAGGACCCCAAAGGCGGGTGTGGGAGGGTGTGCTGGACGTGATGAAGGTGTCTCCAGGCTGCAGGAGTGGAATCACCCTGACCAACTGCCCTGGATTTGCTGTGCTGAGTCCCTGCACCAGAGGGAAAAATAAGCTCTAGTGGAGTCAGTGAGGTTGCTTTGAGATTGTGAGCACTGGAAAGCAACAGAGCGATTTTGTCCATATGCCAAATGTAAAATGATGGCCCTGGGTCTTCCTAGGGGCAGCCTATGGCCTGTTACTGCAATATAAGCCCAGTGGCAGTGAGAGAAAATGATACTACGTGACAACCAATGCATTTTTCTGATCAAAGCCAGTCTCATTGCTGACTGGCTGAATTTGCAAACCAACATCAGAGGTTCTTTCACCATCCAAAATCATTATAGAAAACACAACCCAGCTCCCTTCCCCCAACCTCCCCTGCCCCAAGCATTTGGAGAACAGATGTGAATCCATCCCCAAGCCTGCAATGTGGGAAGGATGCAGAACTACGGCACAACTGTGTGCTTGCAGAAGGGTGGAGACTGGGATAACCTAAGGAGAACGGGGAGAACTGGTAGAAGCCAACAGACTGGTAAGGGCACATGAGGACACACAGACAAAGAAAAGGACTGTGTCCAATGAGAAAGTCTGGCTGTGAATGGGGGTAACTAGACTAGAGGAGAAACACCAGACCTTGCAAGGAAATACAAAGAACTAGATTAAAGGGAAAAACACACTCACAGACTTTCCCCATTTTTAACCTCCACTCATTGCACAGTAGAGAGTGAAAGCTTTTTTTGGAAAGTGTGGTTTCTGCTGCACTGCAAACTGGCAGTCTTAGGCTTCTTAGGGAAATTCTTAAGCTGTGCCAAGTTCAGCTGGGCACTTCACACCAGCATAGCTAGAAACAGCTGCAAGAAAGAGGGGGGAGAGTCTACCCGTTAGTCATTAAGGCCCAACAGTCTTAGCCATAAATGTCTACTCAGAGAAATTCTGTAGGTTATGCCCAAAGAGGTGTCCCCAGGTAGAAATAAAAAGACCTTTTCTGTATTGCTGGAACACTGGCTAAGCAGTATGAAGTGACTCATAAAAAGTGATGACCTTAGAGCTCCACGTATCAGAAACCCTGCAGAAATCCTGTAGTATGGAATTAAAGGGCATGATGATGTATGAAGACTGCCTCAAAGACTTAAATGACCCAAAGCTACACCACTTGCTATAACAGGTTGTCATTCAGAGGCTTAGTGGAAGGTATGAATATGCTTCTGTTCTTAAAAGCAAAACTGAAAAAAATCACTTGAGATAACTGTGTGGACTCACACAAATGCTCTAAGTGTGGGATATGGACTTGAAACACTGCCACCTGAAACTAGATTTTTACATTCATCATTTAAATTTATGCTGGATCTTTAATTTGGGTTTCAAATTTAGTTGAACAGATGCAAATTTTACCTTAGGCCTCACACAATTAAATGGGCAAATTGCCCACAGGTCATGCAGAAGCAAGACCTTGAAGTAAAATATGCTGTTTAACAAATATCTTCAAACTGAATGCTTTTTTCTCTTCAGACTGATTCAGATCCATCTGTGCTCTGGAGCAATCTCTGGAAATAATTTTGCCTTCAGGTGAGTACTATATACACACTCAGTAACACAAAGGATTTTTCTAAAGAGAAGCAGCACAATACTAATGGTGTAAAAAATTCACCTCTAGTATATTCTTTAAAGTGGGTGATACAAAATGCATGAAAGGAGTTTCACAGAAGAAGCTGGCACCTAGGCAGCGTTCTGCTGCACCTGATGTAGCTGCTGCTGTTGCATTTGGCCGAGGAGATTGCTGGATTAAGAAGTCAGTCTCGATATTTTATATTCTGACCAGAATTCAATTTTAAATCTGGCTTAGTGAGAATGATGCATCCACGAGGCCAAGGAGAACAGTGTGTCTGCTGAGAGACCAAGAAGCTTTAATGACCGTAATTAGAAAGCAAATGGGTCAGAAGTCTTACAGGAGGGCTGGTGTCACAGATATCAGTTGTGTGATCACTGTTTTGTCAAGCTCGGCACTGCCTTTTCTAATTCCTTTGGCTACACTGTAAAACATTTCACGGGGAGGATATTCAAGACTGTTTCACCAGAAAAAAGAGTCCATGCTGATATAGAACTGTCTGAATTTTAGGCAAAATGACAGGTTCCTGGGTCCGCAACAATTTTTCTGTCCTAAATAATACAAAATGTAAAAATAAAGGTCTTGTAACATGATTTTCCTTAGAGTAAGTATAACTGATTTTTAAAAGAGAGGTGAAACGTCCAGACTGAAAAACACATTGGCTAGAGTGTTAGATAATAACTTGCAGTCAAACTCGACCAACTTCTAGCAATATCTCAGACCTGCCCACAAAGTGGATGCTGACAGTGACAGGACTTACATTGCGGAAAGCTCCTAAAGTGAATACAAACATCTGGTTTTGACATTAAAGATTTTGGTACGTTTTTGCTGCCAAGTAGCTATCCAAGGGGGAAAAGGATTCAACTAGATGTACAGCTGTGAACTGGGATTTAATTACTAGCAACTAGTGTCACCCCCAACACACCCCCCCACCTCCTCTTGTTCAGTATGGAACCAAACCAGTGAAACACTTCAGCCCTCAGAATTCCTTGAGCTTGTAGGTGCAAGCCTTGTCCTTGTAACAACAGATAGAAGCAGGGGAAAATAGTATCCCTTTTCCAAAACATCCTCCAAAATTGCCCACATCAGAATGAAAAAAGTGGACTCAGAACAAGAGCCCAGAGACTGATTATCCTCAATTCATACGGAGGTATGTGCAGCGAAAACTGTATCTGAACCCAAACACCCTGACTTCTGAGCATGTTCAAAAGCAGGATTTTTCCTTCACATGCTCCAAATAGAAAGAACAACTTAGAGGAAAAAGAAGTTAAAATTACTTTCCTATCTCATTGATGAGATAAAGTTCAAGGAAAACAGGTATTTTGCTTGCCCCCTGCACATTTTATACTAAACTTACGAGCTCTTAGAGACAGATGCTACCTTCTGGGTCTGAGAGAAAGAGGTTTGGGAAAGCCACAAATAAAGATAGACTCCAAAAGAATCTATTTCAAGACTTGTTTTTGAAAAAGTCACCTTTGGTCTATAGCACATGTATAAATAAGCACCGTGGACCAAGGCATTTTCAATCACCTACAAGCCCCCAGGTACACTCAGGGTGTGAGCTTCAAAGTTCTAGGTCTAAATCACACAGGCACATACATCTTCTCCTGGCACTGGAGATGGTTCAACCTGAATGTGTGATTAGCAGTCCAGAACTAATGTCAGTGTGTACCAACAATAAGTAATTCATATACAGGGTCACTGTGAATAGAGTCCTGTGGAATTCCATAGACCCCTCTTGTGGTTTTGTGGTTTATTGGCTTGTGGTATCAGAAAGCAATCACAAAAAGGGCATTAATTCTGATTTGTTGATATTTGTTTTGATGCCTTCCATGACATTCTGCCATCCTAGGAATGGGGTGAGAGAGCTGGATATACCAGCTTAAAAAAAAAAAAAGGCAAAGAAAAGAAGACAAATCACTGTACACCAGATAGGTAGCCTTGGGACTCGACAGGTACTGGTGACTCGATAGCATCACTTTCTATCCCCTGTTGTTTAATCCCTTGTTTTCACCCTGCTTGTTGCCACTGGCACTTCTGCAATGGCAAATCTGGTTCAGCTGATTTATGATGGCATTAGACTGATAACAAATGAGATCACAAAGTAAATGTTGACCAGCAAATTTGCTTCAGTGCTCTGCTTGGCTGCATCCTTTCCATTAAGTGCCAACTTATTTGCAGAGAGGAAATTCTGTACAGCTGACCTTGGGAAAAAACATCTTGTTTCCCCAGAGCAGGCTTAAAGAAAATAGTCTAAAACATTTCTGCTGATCTAAACAGCTGCAATGGCATGTTTAAAAAAAAAATATAAAAAGGAAGAAAAAAGTTTATCCTGGCTAAGTCTTGTTAAAATAGCAATGGAAACAAGGGGACCTTGAAGTTTAGCTAGGAATGACAACTGATATTAATACCCAGCAAAAAAGCCTAACACTTATTCTGAGCTTGTCCTCAACTCACTTACTGGATTACAGATGTATTCACTACCTTTATAAAATCTACATATGTATGTGTGTGAAAAAGACAAAACAAATTTTGCTGAAGTAACTAGACTTCACCACATGATGTGGCACTGACTGCAGCATGGGCCCTTCTATGGGTGCTTTGTGCAAAAATCTGTAAAAACTCCTCATGCCATTTGAACAGGCCATCTCTGCTAGCTCAGCTCCTTTGGAAGAGGCCTGGCCACTCCAGAGGTGCTGCTGGCATTAGGGGCACTAGAGATTTCTAGTGGTGCCCGTCTCACAGGAGCTCTGTTAGGAGATGGGCATTCCTACTTGGAAAGACAACACAGAAAGTGTGTAGTTGTGGGGTTTGACAAACATCAGAGACATCTGTATGGGAACGTTCCCTGTTACCTGACACATCCAGGTGCTCCAGGTTTGGGCACAGCGACACGACATCAAAGACGGCCTCATTGGAGATGTTGTAACAGCCAGACACCTCCAGCCTCCTCAGTTCCGGGCAGCACTGGGCAATGGTGTAGAGTCCTCTGTCCGTGAGCCGCCTGCAGCCACTAACAATTACCGTCTCCAACATGAGACATACGTTGGGAGTATCCTGACAAAGCCTCCGGGTCAGCACTTTGAGAGCCCTGTCCACGTTGATTGTCTCGCCAGTCAGGCGAATAGTCCTCCAAAGCCGCGGGTCCCAGGCCAGGTTGTACCAGCGGCGGCACACGCGGGCGCAGCGGCACAGCTGGTTGGTGGGCAGGAAGGAGAAGATCTGGATCAGGGAGTGGTCGGGCAGCCGGTCTATGTTGGCCTGCTCCTTCTGGTGCTTGGACGCCAGCCGGATGAGAGGGTGGGTGAGACGCGTTGGAGGCGGCGAGTGGACCATGGCGACGGTCTCCCCCGTGACTGAGGAGGAAGAGGTGGACGACCCTCTGCCATTTTGGAAGCCAGGGGAATTCGGAGGAAATATTAACGCCGGACTGGGTGTGCTGAGCGTCCGCATGCTCAGGTCGGAATCTGGAAGACAGAACGCACGATTTCAATAAGCACTGGACAGACACAGAGCTCTCTGCACAGCACAGCAGCACCTTGCCAGCCCATTTGCTTACAAAGTGTGATGGACTTTGGGGTTTGTTGAGGGTTAAGCAGTCACTTCTACCAATGAGAGTGAGAAATCGTGTTTCAAAAGCCATGTGAGCAGAGGAGACCCGTGCAGTTCTGAGCCCTGAAGAGGAGACAGCAGTGGAATGTTTTTTTAAAATCCAAGGATTTTAATTCTTTATAGTCTTAATTAAACACTGCAAGGAATTACTATGTTTGAGTCACAGGCGCTTTTTCTGGGCAGAAAGTAACTGTCCATAACCTTGGCTCAGCTGTGAGCTCTTAGGGGCAGAGAATACTGTGGTCCTTCACCTCTCAGCTCCTTCAGCCATTCAGCAGGAAGCCAAAAAACAGCTCACAAGGCAAAGGCCACTTCTTTCACCAGATCTGGGCAGATGGGAAAAGCTCTACTCCATACACTTATTTTCAGTGTATCATAAGAGAAATTCATTTTTCAGTCATGCAAACTGGAACTCAGAAGTTCAACCAAGAGCCCAGTGACTAGTTCTTCATGTGCACACAGAAATCATTCCTTTCCAGTGGACTAAAGTGAACTTCAGTTGGATTGGAAAAGAAAAAAGTGCAGAAAAGTAACTGACAAAGAAACAGCATGCCTGGAAACTTGCTGGAGAATTGTTATACAACATTTACACACTTATTGCTAGGGCTATTTCTCACACTGGAAGTAGTCAACCCAACTCCCCTCCCCCAAACAGCCTACTACTTCTTTACCTTCTTTAGTTCATTTTAGTGGCAAAAAATCACACAAAATTGGGATATTTTGCTACTAAGAAGGGTTACCTTTGCTGCGTGATTATTTCAACTGTTTTCCCTGTATGCTGACATTGCCTACAAGTAATTTGCACTCCTGCTCCCATTTTCTCCAAGCAAACCAAGAAGAAGACTGGAAGACAATTAAGATATAACTTTGATCATCAAGCAAATGCCATGGGCAATACATTTAGAGACTCTGAGGATATTTTAGCATTATGCTACACAAGATACAACCAGTGTATGAGAGATGTAACCTGCTGCTGAGTACACTCCCTCCATCTCAGCACTGATCTCAACAGAAATTCTTTATAAAGGAAAGCACTACCAGAAATGAAGACAGTAACCACAATTTAGTGACCAGTAGAATAACAAGTTTTGCAGACAGACAGTGTTTTCAGAGCACCAAGCTTTTCTCCACATCACATCTCCTGCTGCCACATCAGTGTTCAGGCCTTTGAGGGCAGTGTACACAGCCTCTTAAGCAACACTGACTCTGCAGTTCTGTGACTGTGACAGCACAGATAAGGGCTAAGCAAGATACAGCCAGAAATGCATTCAGCAAACATGCCCAAATCTGGATTTGGGCAGAGTTTTTAAATTAAGTACATTTTTGATCGTTACACATAAACTTCCCTGTCAAGCTTTTACTTAGCCCAGCACAGGGCTGCTCTGATCTCACTCCCTACAGCAATGGCAACCACAGGCCTGTATTTTCACAGTGTGTCTGCAAGGGAAAGAGGCACAAATATTTAGCTGAAGAGCCCAAAACACAAAGTCTGATGGCTTGCTCAATATCACCTAGTTGAGTTGCAGAGAGATCAAAACCATCTTCTCACACTGTGGAGGAAAAACCTATCCTACCCAGATCCTTCCCTCTTCCTCTTCTGCATCTTGTTTTACTTAGAAACTCACTGTTTCAGCAAATGAAAGAACATTTTCCCCAAGGCTTCTGAGTCCGTGCTATGGCTATGTGGTCCTAACACAGGGATTTGTGTATTTATGAGTAAGAACAGTATCTTCATGCTGAGTGGGTTTTGCAGACACCCTGCTCCCTTTGAGACCTCCTAATACCCCCCCGGCAGCTATTGCAAATAATTGCATCGAGGAGTGTTATTTGGTAAGAGTCTGGTATATGCTGGTATTTAAAAAATGAGATTTACAGCTGGAGAGGAAAAACCCACAACACCAGCAGCAGCCAGGCTCCTGCAGACAAGCTCTGACTCCACAGGCCTCTTAGGCAAGAGTCCTCAAGATTAATTTTCGCAAGGACTTACCATATGTTTGACCTCCCTCACATTATCACCAAAACCAGTGACAGTGCCTGAAGCTAAACATGTGCAGAATATGTGGCAAACTCAGAGCCTTTACTTTTTCCTCCTTTTTTGACAGTTTAATACATGAATGTTTCTAATATAAAACAATATACATTTTTTTTTCAAGTGCTGGATGTATGTTCTACTATTACATGTATTTGATATTGTCAGTTCCTTTCCTTTTACTTTTTCATTTGCTTTGGGCCTTTTCCTTGGTTGATTGTTGGCTGTTTGTTTTACACAAATCAGAACAAAAAGGAAAACAAAATTATATAAATAAAAAACCACAGAACAAACACTTGCTTCTATTCCACAAAACAGAATTAAAATCAAAAGCAATAAGTTTAAATTATTAACACATCTGCTTCAAGCAATTTTTAGTCCTGTGGGAATGAGTACCTTCTCCAAGACACAGCATATTTGGAAAATATATATTTTTAGTCAATTATTGTTGTAAACACCTTAAAATTTCTGTAGGGCTACAGCCTTCCTTAGTTTCCATTTCTACTTAAGCATAAAAAAGCTTTTCATACTCCATGATTCTCCCCCCCTTCCCCTGGTGAGCAATGCTCCAAGCTAATACGGCTAATCTCCACTCCTTTTGGATCAGAAGTGGCATTCCTTCCTCACTCCTGGGCACTGTGAATAATCAATACCTTAGACATTCTGGGTGCATAATGAATTACTAATATGTGTTTTTTAACTTAGACTTCGAGCTAAAAAAGGCCTGACCTTCTGTTTTATGTGTATGCTCCGTGCTTTCTTTGTGCTCTCTCAATTCTCCCATTAGTATAGCAGTTCCAGATGTGCATCCTGTATTTCCTTTCCCTTCAGTCCTTAAGGTGCACCATGTGAAACTTGCTCCCTCCATCCTGGGGGCATGGCCTTCCAGACAACACATACACGTGCACCCTGTCTCCCCACCACAAAGTATTGTGGAAAAAGACCATGGTGTTGTCACTGTGTTTCAGAAAGAGAGTCATGAGCACATTACTGGTCTGCTGAGCCTGTAATGCAATATGCTCTCAGACAGGAATTTTGCTGGTAGCTCAGCTGAACTCTGTACTGAGGTATTCCTGCTTACTGTTCGCTGTACACCCCTAGGGGGAAACGAAAAAAAAAATAGCAGGTGAGTCCAGGAGCATTAATGCCAGGAAAAACTTGGAAAGCTTTTTGCTAGCATTTAAAACTTCAGCAAAACACTTGGTCTACTGTACATTTTCCAGACTTTTCTAATGTTGCTGGGAGGGGCTTCCTATAGCACTATCTCAACCTTTAGGAGTTTCCTTCGAATTTTGTTCTTCACCGTTTACTGAGTGCTAGCCAGCAGGCTGGGCAGTCTGAGAAAGAGCAAATTAATGTCACTGTAGCATTAATAAACACAACCCTGCAAGTACAAATGAAGTTGCTGATTACAGTTCTCAATAAACATCTTTATACACACACGTGCCCTATACAAGCATTTCTCTGGTAAACTCAATTGTTTACAAGCCTGAAATGCAACTTTAATTTTGGTGATCTTAGAAAGTAAAAGCAAATTAGAAAGCAGCCCTGCACTTCCCTCTCTACAATATCTTTTGCCCCTTTGCCTCCAATCTTCTGTGCAAGATGCCTTTTATTGATGCTTTGATCAAGATGCCTTTGATTAAAGCTCTGAAAGTTGTTTGTTGATGTAAGACAAAATTTCTTAAAAAATCTTTAAAGAAATCTCAAAAGATGCATGCCAGAAACAGAACCATAAAAGCTGACACAGAGGGAGAAAATGCACTAGAGGGAGTTTTCTTATTCCACTAGGAATCTGGTTTATTTCAAAGGATTCTTTCTCCCCAGTTTGTTTCCCAATTAATACATACATCTGGGAACAAAAAACCTTTGAATATATAAGATTTAAGCCAAGATCTAGTCTCCATTCCTTCTGGCATTGACAATAATATGCAGTCTCTGATTTCAGAACCAGAGAGAGAAAGCAATGTTGTATTTCCATTACTCCAGCAATGCACACTAACACGGGACACTTGATGTCCAGATCCCAGCATGGACTTTTTTAGATTGAACCATTTTCCACACTTAAGGGATCACTCCATTCATCCACACCTTCCACTATGATATTTTGAATGAGTCTTTTTTGAAGTGAATACTATACTGAGCTCTTCAAGCTAACAAAATTAAAATGAAAATTTTGCAAATATCGATCAAACTTCAGGTTCTTATCTGACAACTGAAAAGGATCCTCCATGTCGATCTCCTGTCCCCACTGACGTTTTTAGCAAAACTAAGGCACGAAATAAACCAAACTGTGTTCAAGCTCTGAAAAGTCTGTATAGCTGAGAGAAATAAAAAGCAGTTGTCATTTTTGTAAACATTAGCTGTAGAGTAATGTGAGCAAGAAGCATTTACACAGAGTGCCAAAACATCACTGACTCAGAGTCTCTTCAATAAGTGCAGTGTAGATATTACATATTTTACTAAGTGCAGTGTGGGTACAGACTTCACATTTTTAGCACAATACCACCATCAGGCATGCCAAGTAAGTATTCCTTTTACAGAGACTGGGGAAAGTGGGAACTTAATGGTTGTAGCAGCTACAATCTGGTGCAAAGGGGAACAGGGGCTTCTACAAGGGATACAGTGTGGGCTGACTCATGGAGAGACTTGTGAATTCGACAGACAGATTTCAAATATGGCTGTGTGCCCTTAGATGAGAGTAGGAAAAGGAGTTAGCTAGGCTAGCTACAGCAGGCTACAACACATCCATTTTCTTTCCAAGGCCCTAGGTACGGACAAAGTTCCAGAAAAAGTGATACCTACAAAAAAAAAAGAGCGTCTTCCACATCACAAACATCCTCAAGATAAGTTACCCTTCTGACCTCGGTTCCTCCCAGTCCCAGGAGGCTGGGAGGAATTGGAGAGACTGAGATAGCAAAGAGGCAGCTGGAACAAAACTTACAGGCAAACTTGTGTGAGGCTGCAGTGGCCAAGAATGCCAGAAGGAAAGGGTTGCCCAGTGGAGATACCTCCATGATTTTGCAGCCTTTTACAATGAAGAACAGACAGAATGAGAAATAAAGCTGGATGAGCTCTCTCATCTCTCTCATCTCTCTCCAAGAACATTAAATACACTTAAACTGTCTCTGATGCGCATGTCTGCCCCGTTTTTATCTGCTGGGGCAGCAATTACTCAGCTCACTGAGGTGCCTGTTCCAGTGATGTCACTGTATCAAGTTTCTAAGTTTTTCCTCTTATTAGGCTCATTTAAGGAGTTGTTTCTTGCCTCCTCTTCTCATCCTTGTGGAGAGTGAGAGGTTTTCACTCTCCCTGTAAGCATTTCTTACATGCATTTGCCTTTCTTTTTATTTAGACCTGTTACTAATATTCCCATTGTCTTCTATCTTTTCCTTTACATTTTCTCCTACCTGTGTGTTTTTCTCTTAAAGTGCAATGCTCTGAACTGAGCACCACACACCACCCAACCACACCACCAGTGGTGGAAGTGGAGTCCTTACACCCATATTTCACGGAAATCACATTTTCAACCTTCCAGATTTCAACAGTCTCAGAAGGCTGTGGTATTTTCACTATGTGACTCGAGATATTGCTGGGATTCAGATGTGCCATATAGAACCTGAACATTTATTTTCCTCATCTGTGTTTATAGAATCCATTCATCTCCCCTACATCCTTCTCCTTAGAGAATGCTATGTTTTTGCTCTCTTAATCTACTTTTCAAGAGTATTTTGAGTACTGAGCAACCTTCTCAAAGTATGTTAGTTTTCAGTTTTCCAAATATCTTGTCACTCCAGTGCCACAAATTTTAACCCATTTCTATATATATTGGTAATTTTGTGTCTCAATTCAATTGAAATTGATGGTTCCTAGAAAGAGAAATGGAAAGTTTGGCAACCTGCTAACAAATATTGTAAGCCATTGCAGATGAGATTAGCTCAGTTGGTCAGAGCATAGTGCTGCTAACACTGAGGTTGTGGGTTTAATCCCTTTATGGGCCATTCACTTGGACTTGCTGGACTCATTGATCCTCATGGGTCCCTTCCAAATCAGCAAATTCTGTCATTTCTAAAGAGTTCTTCCTGAGACATCATCACAGCTGACAAATACTCAGAGTGGTAACTACACAAAATACTATTCCCCTCCAGTGCCCACCTTGTCTTATCACGATTTTGTTTACTCCATATTTCACCAGCTTGTTTCCAGAAAACACATGCAAAAGTCCAAATAAACCTGAGATGGGCTACAGCTACTGCTTCCCTCTCAGCAGACAATTTATTTTTGCCAAAACAGAAGATTACATTGAAAACGGAGGTCAAGGGAACAAAAACACTTTTGGCAAAGGTGAAAATTAATTTCTTATCCTGTGAGATCTTGTCAGTCATGCAATTCTCATTTTGAGAGCAAAGACCCGTGGCAAAGCTCAATTTGTTGGTGTAAGAATGAGCAACCCTGGAGCTCATAAAGTAATCGCATCCACATGGTCTTGGAAGGAACAGTTCCACAGAACTTGAAATAACCTTTTATGGTTTTTAAAAACCTCCTTTAGAATGTAATAAGAAAGTGTACCTATTGTATAAGACTAGAGGCATCATGGAAGAGGGACATGTTAACTTAAATCTGTAGCCATTTCATAGTAGTTTCTGCTCAACACTTTACACTTGGATTATACTGGTGTAATTTCCCTGTGATGTTGAGCTCCAGTTTTCTTTAGCCTATAAACTCTACATACATGTGGAGACCTGATCTTGCATTCCTGGCATACTCACAATAGATGCTTGAAGTCAAACAGCATTGCAAGTGAAGTAATCATTATATTTTTATTAAGCAAATAATTCTTCCTTACAATGTGTTTGTCGAAAGCTGGAATTAATTCCCCCCTACTGACTTTGTCCCCTGCCACTTGGCAGGAATTAATTTTATCCCCATATTTTTGAACAGAGCTAAAAATACAAAGACTGAGGGGGAGGAAAAGTAAAAACGTAATTCACTATGAGTTTAGGAAGTCAAAGCATCTTAATTTAGCCTTCAGTACCACATACTAGCACATCAGCTCTGAGAAAAGGGTTCCACAGTGCATCATTGCAGGGAATGACATTGCAGAGATGGACTGGAAGGCGCATTTTTTCCATGTTCAGTAAATATGTATCCCAAAATGAATTCCACTCATGCTTAAGCACAAGCTCTGCTTAGATCCTTCAGGTCAGATGCTCTCCCAACTCTTTATGGTACACCAGGGAGCTCCTCCAGCTGAGCTAGCTTATATGTACATTAGCCAGGAGTGCAGCCCAGAAAGAGGGGCTCTGTGAAGCAAAACTAATATTGCTGAAAACCCAACCACAGGCCTGGGAAGTAGGTGTTATTTTTTTGCCAATATTTAATTTAATTCCCAACCCTGAATGCTCAGTAGGGGTTGCCTTTGGTGCTTTTAGGTGTACTGCCAGAACTTATTTTTTTGCTTTAGTTTTGCCTGAGTATAACTGGGTTCATATACCTCCTGGTGGTTACTAAAACAGAGTAAGAAGGAGAGGCATTTCAAAAGCAAGCTTTGGACTTGAACAAAAGTGCTATGTAGATAAACCCACTGGTCAGAAGCCCCTGACCATCTCCTCCAAATCATGAGTTATCATCTCCAAACCTATTCCATACCACTTTGAGGAGAGGCATCCTGTGCCCTGCTGGATTTTCAGGGCTGGATTATCAATGGACCAGACACGTTGTATTTCATCATCCCCCATCTTCATGATTATCACACCTACGGGGATCCATGCTGCTCAATGCATTGCTCTGAAATGTGCAAACCAAATGTAGTCAAAATGAAAATAATCAGTTTACGAGATGCTTATAAATAAGCATCTTCAACATACTTCTATATAAAGGTTTAAGACAACAAAAAGATAGCAAGTTTGCCTAATTTCAAATCATGTTAAAAATCCTGCCATCATCTCTCCCTTTCTCCTGGTAAGTTTGAGAGCCTTAATTAACCCAGAAACTCCTGGTGAATACAAAAAACCTTCCCTATTTATCCAGACAATGACTTGTTTCAGTGAAACAGGTTTACAACTATATCCTGCCTTTTCTTTGAGTTACTCTAACATGCTCCAAGGTCAAAATTTTTCCATGTGACTGGACAACATCTACATTGCTGTGTTCCATTTTTTAAATCTACCTCTTTGTTTTTCCTTTAATATCAAGTTTACATAAATGTAGACAAGATGAATGAACACTACTTCACAGTGTATCTCAAGCCACATGACCAGAACCAGTCACTTAGAGTGACATGAAGATGGGACAAGAAGATCCTACTCTATATCTTTGAATGATTAACATTTAGTTTGTGTTGATGCAAATATATTTTTGCAATTTATACAGAAAACTGGAACAACTGCTTAATAGCTCGCAATTTCAAAATGCAGAAATCCAGTCAGCTGCTCCAGACAACTGTATCTGTTCCACTATTTCACCTCTCAAAAATGGGAGAATTTAGAATAAAAGATGTATCAGTTTACATTATTACAGAACTTCAAGACAAGTTGTTGGAATGAATTTATGGAAGAGAAATATTTCCAAAATCCCCAGTTCACGTGGATCAAGACCACGGGGACCTGCAGAACTCTGAAGTACAGCTCTGGCAGATGTGCATGACTCTAAATGGAAAATAATATACAAAGCAGAGGAATGTTTGCCTCCAGGAAAAGATGACAACATAATCACTTTGTTGTGTAATCAAGAGGACTTGCATCCAGTTGGTAGCAAACACTGCAGTAGACAAGTAATTCCCCCAAGAATGGCTGTTTCCAGTATATTCACCATAAACAAATTTTTTGTGTAGAAGAACATTGTTTTTCATAATTAACTGTTGGCATTTTAAAAGCATGCAGCTCTCAAAAATTACTGACTTTCAAATCAACAGGGATCCAGGATTTGACCTTCAAAATTGGAGAAAAATGGTAAGCAGTATGCTAAATACAAGAATAAACAGCAATGAGAGATTTAAAGACATAAAATTGTGCTTCTCTCTTATCACCCAAGTTTACATCACAGATTCATAGAATAGTGATGTGTTGAAAGGGACCTTAAAGATCATCTAGATCCAATCTTCCTGCTGTGGGAGGGACAACTTCTACTAGAACAGATTTCTCAGAGCTCCATCCATGGCTTTAAGCACTTCCAGGGAAGGGACATGTACAACTTCTATGGGCAACCTGTTCCATTGCCTCACTACCCTCCCAGTCAATAATTTCTTCCTTTATGTAATCTAAACCTACTCTTTTTTCACTTTGAAGCCATTTTGCCTTGTCCTGTCTCTACATGCTCTTCTAAATAGTCTCTCTCCAGATGCTAATGATGCATTAAATCAATGTTACTTAGAATAGTACAAATATCCTTCCTAAAATAAATTCAAGCTTTGAAAAGATAGTCTTTGCTGAAATTTTGGAAAAGATAAATCTACAAATTATGGGACAGAGTTGTACACAGCACAAGAAGAGGCCTCTAGACTAAAAATAGGAAAACAAACCCAAAACCCAATTGATAAAGCCAATCCCAACTCATCTTGGTTCAGCCCATCTTGTTATGGATTATGCATGAGATACCTGCAAGTGCCCACTTGGTGTGCCAGCTGATGAGTCTTATGTCAGAGCAGTAGACACATCTCTCTACCAGCTAAACTACCAGTAAGTAAGTGATAATAAAACAGCAACAAAAAATGCTGCCAACACACAAGAGAATACAACCTTCATGCAAAAACACTGCTCGAAAAGTTACCATGTCACTGCTCACTCCAGGGTGAGTTTGGTGAGCTTTTTTTCAATCCTGTAGGAGAATTACACTGAGGCAGTAACAGGTTTCCTGACTTTACAGATGAGATGTTTTTACTCCCAGACTAATGCTTTTGCAGACTAGGAGCCTTGCCTACATCCACCTGTAGGGTGCCCATGGATTGTAGAAAATCATTAGAACTACGCAAAGTTCTAAAGGCTGACCTGCAACACCTGCAACACCTGCTCCTGATCAGCTCAGATCCATTCACATGACAGTTTTCAAAGTTTGGGGTTTTTTCCAGGAATGAGATTCCTTCAAAAGCACCTGCTAGTATCCTGGCAAGCACTCTTATGTTTTGAGGGCAAATACCTCGTTTCTAGGGTTGCATCCCTCCTCCCTTCTGACACATGGCCAAACTGAGAACAACAAAACTGGTCTCCAGGGCTTTTTGAAGGAATGGTAAAAAACTTCACTTAATCCACAGTTTTGCATTTATTACAAACCCACAATGTTGCCACTACATGTACACACAAAGGAATGCATTCGGCAAAGAGCTGGCCAAAGCGAATTCCCCAGAGAATGACCTTTGGGACCTGGGCAAGAGGAACACTCTGGAGAGGATGAAAGAAAAGAAATCCAAAGCAGAAACCCCCAACACCAGCCCAATCTAACTTAGCCAGCATCTCTCCAACAAAGATTCATAAACCGAGGCTTTTCCATAATAAACACGTCATGTTAGGAGAGCCCTGCAGTGCCAGTGAGCAGTCCACTCACAATACACACACAGTACACACACAACAACACATTGAGCAAGCATGTAGAGCTTATTCAGAACCACGAGGATTAAAATTTTGCTTGTGGGAAATTTGGGAGTTAAACTGGGAAAGAGACGTGGCCACTGGCAGCTTTCTTCTACTAGAAAAATGTAACTGGCTCAAGCCCAACAGCACTAAGTTACATGGATTCCTGACCACCAGTGTGAAGCAGTCCCAGACTGTGTCAAAACACATGGTACTTATGACTGCAAAAGCATTCAGAGGGCATCAGCCACCCTCTGAAACCCAGCCCTGCCGCCTGAGGTCCCAATTGCCGTGTCTGTGACTTGTGCTGTGTAAATGGCAGATCGCTATTTATACGCAACAGCATATGGTACTCTGACATTTGAGGAGTATCAGATGTACATACATGCAAGTAAATCAAGAATTCAGCACTCAGTATTTATGGCAACTTCAATAACTTCCCAGTCTACTGAACGCCACAATAAATAACTGCTTTATTGTGCATAAAATATGAACTGACTGTAATTATTCCTTTTCAATTCATTGTGATTTCAATTTACTGAAATGAGATAAACAAAATTATTCACTGACTCTTTCAATGTCATTTTGATTTCATTAACTCAAAAACAATGTGCAAAAAAAAAGAAAATGTGATGTTTATGTCTACACAATTGCTGAGTTATTATTCAAAGCAAGAACTCTGGCACTATCTAAATCTTTCAGTCTGTTTCATGTTAACCTAAGCTAATTATTTAAAACATCACCACTAGCTCTATATGGAATTTTACATTTATCCTCAGATTTATTATCACTGGCTTATGGCAGTATCTCAGGGAGTAGACTTAAAGACAGGACAGCAGCAAAAGCACCATTTGGAATCATGAAATATTAGACATCTTGACAAAGTAAGAAGAAGATGAAGAGAAAGGCCCTTATCTTCACAAAGCCCAAGGAAAATGGGAACCTGCCAGCATGGTATCATGAGTATGTATATGCACCTGATAGGAAGGTGTACAGGAATCCCTTTTAAATATAATTATTCTGTGTTTTCCAATCCAATTAAACTTAACAACACTCCTCTTTTTGAGGCCTTGCACAGAAGAACAAACTGTGCCTAATTAAAGCAAATCAAACCCTTGTGAAAACATCATAATAAATGTGCTAATTCCCAAACTCTGAGTGGAAAGGTTAAGTGACCTCGACCTGTGCAGCTGAAGATGAAAAAGGACATGCTAATGTGTACCATGACCTCCAATGTGTGTAGAGGACAGGGTGATGGAAAGGTTGCTGTACTTGCAGAGCTACGTAAGAAGGAGCAGTAGCCAAGTTTGACTAAGAGAAAACTTTAAGGGTAGCTAAGGGTTAAAAATTATGACACAGTACATAAATAGGTCAAGGCATAGGCTGAGCCAGTTAGGATTGACATCTAGAGCTTTTTAGGAAGCAGCAAAATGAAAAAAAAAAAACAACAAAAAAAAACCCTCCAAAAAACCAAACCAAAACACAACAATAGAGGAATTAATCTATGAAGAAGATTCTGCTTTAAGATGTTGTTTATAAGGATGACCCAAGAACTTTCCCACCCTTTATCATCAGCCAGCCTGATTTGTTAGCCATCCTGCTCTTCCTAAAACAGAGAAGTGAAACTCTTACTGATTGAGTTTGTCAGGGGGTAAAAAATGAAGGAGTAACTGACGCATATTTTCATCATTGGCACAGATACACATTTTGGGATGAGAAGCAATGCCCTTGCTACAGCTTTTTCAAAGTTGTTTTAATATATAATTTACAGATTTGGTACTCTATTCATAAAATACAGACCATTCTCCATTTTGGGAGGAAAGACGATGAAGTTCACTGCAATGAACATGATCCACAGGAGCATATTAAACCCTGCTCATGAGGACTCTGATAAATCTCCTGAACTTTAGTGAAAATTCCTCAAGATGGTCTTTTTTCTTCCTCACAATACAATGAATATACCAAAGATCCCTGTAACTTATAACCTGAGTTTGAGACTCAGCATTCACTGGCCTCAATTCTGAGACTCCTGAGCAGCACACTCCACTGCCAGTCTGCCTCCTTGGTGTAGAAAAATTAGCATGCGCTCTCCTTTTGGTAGAGTTGAGGCCACAGATTTCTTGGTGGGATATACTATGCTAAGCTTGGAGACAAGGACTACCAGAACTACTAAACTGGTACTGAAATCCTAGTGAATCTACCCTCAGACCACCTCCAGTCAAATTGAAGCTTATCCTTATAAGACCTGGCTCAGAAGTGAGGCTGATGGACACAAAGCACAGGGGAAAGTTATACTCTTTCAGAGAGAGAAAAGCACTGTCCAACTGCTGCACCACTATTATATTTAAGGAGTGATGACAACGTTGTGTTTACAGGATGTGTGATGTAAATCAAGGTCCATGTAATGAGGCTCAGGTTCTAGAGAAGACATTTAACACTGTGCTATAGTTCCACTAGGTACTGAGGTTTCAGGTGGAGAAATTATAGTAATGACTTCTTTCATCATCTCCTTCCTAATTGCACAAGACTTCAAGCAGAACACTAACAAAAAAAAAATTATCAAAAATGTATTCCTAGCATTCTTCAGAATAATTTGGAAACATGGAACACAGCCAATAGAGATCACAAAGTTGCATTTAAAAGCTTTTAATGAGAAGGTAAAAAGAATTTTTATTAGGAAACATTTGGAAGCAAGTAGTAATTTCACATTTTCCAGCTCACTGAATTTACAAGTGAAGAGGCTGAGGCTGTAGTACCTGGATGCCAAGTAGTTCCTAGGATGTGCAGAGTACCAGAGGCTACTCTAAGTTCAGAGCAGCCAGCATCTCACAGGATAACAACTCCTCTCACTACGCACTAAATCTGAAACACTCCGGTTAGTTACCTCTCTCTCTTCTATTTGTGGCAAAGAGACTCTTATAACATCAGTAATTGGCTGAAAAGTATTGTCCTCATTTCATCATACTAAGTTACACTCCACTCATGCTGTATTCATGCCTATTTATAGCATGAACCATGTATAGAACATGACACTGCAGAAGTGTCACTATGAGAAATGCTAAAGTAAGAAGTGAGATGAGATTACAAACCCTGGGCCACTAATCTGCTATAATCCAGTTATACATTTACTTGCTCCATCACTTTAATTCCATTTACAGAACACATGAACCATGTGCAAGGCACTGATACTACTGGTATTACACACAATTCAGGAAAATGCTTCTGTAGCCCTGAGGGTGATTCAAAAACTAGTACAAAATGTTGAAGTTTTCACTATTTAATATCTTATCCAGTCTGGGAGACAGCAAAATCTGTTGCCAGCTCCTGATCACCCTTTAATTTGTGGGAATAATTGTGTATCACAAGACATCTCTCTTGTTCAGTTTGGACTGACTGTTTTGACATGATGTAAGGAAGGAAACAGAGCTGGCAAAAGCACTGAAGTAGAACATTTTCAATGACATGAGTGCACGTGGCTGCTTATCTCCACAGAGGTATCTCTATACTAGGGCACTGAAGTCCTTCCATTTGACTCTCAGGAATTAAAACTCTCCCTAGGACCATATCCATAACACATGAAATGGGTCTTTTGTTTGCCACCTGCTGAAATAAGATGCATGTACATCAACTTGGAGATGGAAAACCATCTGTCCACTAAGGTGCTTCGCATGGTGACTTTTCCAGTACTTGAATTCTGCCACTGCAGCATCAGGCTGTGATTTAACTCATCAAATTCTGGCACAAAAGTAGCTCATACCTTACTGAAAGGTATCTGTTCACAAGGGGCTGAAGAGCAGAGCACAAGGATGGACTGTACAGTTCACATAGAGCATCACCACTTGTTGAAAAAACCCTATTTTCACCATCTCACCTTTTTTAGGAAAGACCTTACAGAGCTCTGAGATTACTGAAATGATGTTACAAACACCTACACTGTTGAAGTGGCATTTGACTCACAAAGCTTTTATGTTGAATGGCCTCTGCTGATTTAGAAATTTCTATTTCATAAGCTCTGGAAGGCAACAGTACATTCCCAAGTGATCTGCTATGTTATAAACCAGCCAGAAACCATTTGAACAGCACAATAAGAAAAGAAAAGGCTTCAGAGAGGCACACAATGCCTCCAGCCACAAGGGCTGACCATTAGGCATGGACATCAGCTCTTCCTTGCTCCAAAACACAGGTGGGATGTCTGTCTTGGGACTGAGCCATGGTTCCTGCACATCCCAGTGAAGCAGTCACTTCTCTTCATTACTTTGTATATCTACAGCACTCATTAGTGATGCTACTGTCTTCTTTACTGACTATAATGAGTTTCATGCAAGTGAAGCCATAGCTGGGGAACAATTCAGGCAGAATAAGTTATTTTAGCTGAGACTACAGCTGGCAAAGCCTGCCCCTTAGGCAAATTGCCTTGTAACACAACAAAGCCTCATCTGTCTGCAGTACATTGCAGCAAGCTTGCTAGCCTTTCTTTGAACAGATACTTGCTCCTTGAAGAGAATTCAGATTTTTTTAACAGAAAAAATCCAAACTCTCAAGAGCAAAAAGCAATGTCATTGTACTTGAACTGCATTTAGCAGACTTGCTGTATAAAAAGGTACAGATGGAGGCTGTGCTGCTATGCCCTGCCTTTGCAGCAGAAAATTACTGATGATAACAAAGTGAGATCTAGGAACAGATGATGATTTCATAGCCCAACCTTGGCAAATGGTCTGGGACACCACCTTTTAAGACAGGAAATGTGAGTCAACCACTGGTGGTGTGCAGGTGTAAAAACCACATAAAATCAGCGTGTGTTTCCCAATACTGATCATGTTAAAATGCATGAAAACCATCATCTCTAACCAGTCACCTTAAGAGTGAAGAAAATCATCATCCAGACAGAGCATCCTCAAAGTCAGAGTCCAGAAGCTGCCTATTTTCAGGCAGGCTGCTGCAGGCAAAGACCCACAGCTCATGGGGTGCACCTGAGCTCATGGGTGCTGCCTCACCAACTGCAGGGAGCAGCACTGGGTCCCAAAAGGTGAGAGCACCCACATTTCCTGCAGGATAGGGGTGCACTTCAGAGGGGAAAGGACTGTAACCCACACATGCTGGTAGAATATGTGAGTGTACTTGTGGAAGAGAGTTTATAACTTTGGGGATTAGTTAAATCCGTTTTCTGTAAGCACTTATTAACATTAATTCAGTGTTCAGGGTTATAATTTATCTGTGGCTGATATTACTGGTACTGATCCCAAATGAGCAGTTCATTGACTACTGATTAAATTCATGCCATTATTAAACTGCTTTGATCCTAATTTTAGTTTAAGCTATGTGAACTGAAGAGCACTCCAGCACTGCAGCACATGTGATCCATCACTCGCTGCTGTTTGTTTTTGTTATACTCTTAAGGATGAAAAAACTGATTTATATCAGGTGTTGACAAGAATTTCAAAATAAAGCTAGGGATTAAAGAGTGTTGTTTAACCAGCTGCAACAAGCCATTGCTTAGAAAAGGTGTGGACGAACTCCAAAAGCAACCTAGATGTCACTGTGGATTTGTGGAGCACTGGTAGCGCTGCATAGTGGAGCAACAGGGAGATGCTGAACACCTGCAGTGAGGGATCATGTTCTGCCTTGGCAAGGGCTGCAGCTGATCCAGACTCTGGTTTCTCCTGCAGGGAATCACGGCCTTGGTATAATCTAGTTATCTCTCCATACATACATGTGCATTATTTCCATATATAGCTACATTTGGCAGTACCTATAGGCAGTTTACTATAATTACAGATGGCCAGAAATGAAACAGCGGCTTTGAATTTTCTTACTAAGTATGGAAAATAATGGAAACCACAGAAGTGCTAGGACTGAATAAAAAGCTTACCTTTCATTTATAAAAGTGTGTGCCAGGGAAAACTTAATAATATACACCTAATATAATTAGGAAACCAAATTAAAGACAATTAAATAATTTAAAACATTTTTCTAGGAAAAGGTATCCAATTTCTTATGAGTATATTCTAATCATACAATTAAACCAAAATGATTTTACCCTATTAACTTTTTCTCTTTTCTTCTTTACTGTGTTAAAATATATAAGATCAGACATAGGCATACTACAATAGATGAATATGAAAAAAAGCCAAGCACCCAGTGGCACAGTGGTAAGGACTATTTTTTAAGCTGGGTTAAATTTAGCTTGTTATGCTAAAATTAATTAAAAAATAATTAGGCAAGCCACAGCTTTACAATAAGGGGCACTAGCAGAGGCTTCATCTGCTATGTTTAAAATGGAGACACTTCATGACATTTTCACTCAGAAAACAGATGGACATGACCTTTAAACTTTAAGACAAGCTACCAAGATATTGTAACTTTAAGTTAATTTTACACTGCAAGGAAAACAGCTTTTAGTGTGTATTGAGCACATCCTTGTAACTCAGCCAGGAAATGGTCCTTCTCACTTCCCTGGGAATAATGCTACTAGGAGTTATAGTAACTTATAAGAGGCACAACTGCAGTACTATGGCTTTTTTTTTTTTTTCAGACTTGTACCAGTGTTTTAATCAAATTCTCCATTATTAAATACTTATTCTCCCCTTTCATCAGAGGAGCAAAAGCACAGACATGACAGACCATGAGAATGACTTTGATTATTTCAAGCTTCAAGTGAAACTAAAGAGAAAAAATCTGAAAAAAGTTGAAAAACAAAGGGGACGAGCAGAAGTGCACAGGCATGGACCAAACCTTGCTCAATCGATCTTCATTGAAATGGCAAGATTTTATTGCCTTTCCTGAAAGGATTTCCTTTCAGGAAAGGCAATGAAATCCCCAAATCAGAGAACCAAGGGGAACAACACCCTGGGATGGAGATATGATGCAAGCAAATTCCATGTGGGGAAAAAAAAGAAATATTTGCAAATGGAGTCACTGCAAGCAAAGGAACTGAGATGCAATGTGGTGCAGTGAAAAGGACCAAAACTTGCCAAAAGGATTCCAAATCAAATCTCCAAAACAAGCAAGAAAAATAAACACAGAGACCAAATAAGAAACTGAAAAAATGAAGTCCACTGCATCCCATGAGATGATGCATTCTGGGGATTCACTAATGCAGGGCCAGAACTCCCGACTGTGGAAAATGTGGAGTGTGGCCCAGAGTTGGGGACAGCTGCTGCTGTGGGAGACATGCTGTGGAAATGGGACCCTTTCCCAAATCATGGGAAGCACTGTGGTTTCAGAGGATATGAGCACTGAGCTGTTGTCAGCTATGATGGCATAAAAAGTGCTGCTGTTTCACCCTTTTCCCTTTTTTGCACCGCCTGTTAAAACCCATAATTCCACTGCACAATATGATGTCAAAAATGTCATACAGATAATGATGAGTGGAGCCAGAGGATGAAGCCAGACGTTTATTCTTATGTTTTAACCAATACAAACTGGATTAGGAAATTAGTTTATATTTAATTGTATATTTTAAAATAAGCCGTAATAACCATTGCACTAACATACAAGGAATTCAGAAGCTGTTAGATGTCTTGGCAACCTTGATGTAAATTCATATTCTGCTTCTTTTAAAACACTGTATCCAAAAGAAACACTGCATCAATTGTATTGTTGAGACTTTCCTCAGCACATGTTTTGACATCTAGGCAAATCTTACGAGTCAGGGTGGTTGAGAACCTCAAGCAACAGACCTCATGCTACTGCATCTGACAGATTCACTAGTGGGAGAAAGTAAATTGCCTGTCTCCTTTTGACAGCTGAGCAGCTGAACTTGGCTTCGTGCTCCCCATCAGTACCCTCCAAGCTCTCCAGCTTCAGCACCTGGCCAGCCAGGCATGCAGGAGGGCTGAGCAGCCTCTGCTGAAACTGGCACTGAGGTGTTCCTGGTGACGTGGACGGAGCTCCAAAGGAGCTTCAGGGCACTTTGAGACACCCTTGTTCTCAAAGCAGCTGACAGGCACCTAAACTACATCAGTCACCTCTGAGCATGCCACAGTATTGCCTGTCCCCTGTGCTCTCCACCAAAGCCCTGGCAGCTTACTTCCATCACATCTAATTAGTCACCAGGAGTCCTTTAGCAGCCTGAGAGCAAAGCCCAGCCTGGGCACAGAACAGGTCTGCTTCCCTGCAGCTGAACAGCACTAAAGGCAAGTGAGGCTCACAGAGGGGCAGAAAGATTTCTTCCTTCACAGAAATATTATACATTGGCATGATCACATGGTGCCACCAACCTGTGTTGGGCATCCCATGAAGACCATGCAGAATATGACAGATTGCAAATCACCCAGTATTTGTGCTCACCCAGCCATGCATCTCTTTTTGTCCCAAAGTCCCTCTTACTACCCTGAGCATTCAAATACAATTGCTGAAATGCAACCTGTTTTCTGTTTCCCAGTACCAGTAGTAAGGCCCATGCAGGCAGAGCCAGGTGTAACTTCTTCACCATCACAGGCAGTAGTTGCAGCAGACAAAATCTGAATACACAAAGTGTTCTTGTTTAATGGGGAAAAAAGTAAAGCAAAAGCCAGCAGATTACAGGTGCTCAGGAAAGAAGCTACTGCATCATACAACAAAACTTCACAAACACCTCAAGTTAGAGGTGGTAGCAGACTTGAAATACAACCCTCTGGACACACCACTCTGCACAGAACCTTGCATGCAACCCTGAAAAACCTGGCAACCCTAAGGTTCATTATTTGAAACAGTTTAAATCTTCAGTTCAAGTTTTTGTTTACCTGTATGACAGAATACATCCAAGCTGAGACATGCTATAAGGATTCTCCTAGTAAGTCAATAATCACAACAAAAGTCTGTTTAACAGGAATACTATTTCACATTCATTCATTCATTAACTGTTTTGAAATCTTATGAAAAAATGTGGAAAAAAAAAAAAAAAGGAGAGAAATCAAAGCAAGCAAATTAACCAGCCTTCCTTACTTCCTTAAGCCATGGAGTTACCTACTGTCAGAGGCTGTGGTGAGGTTAAAGCCTTTATCACTGGATTCTACCATCTGGCCAATACATGGCACATTTAAATTTTCTATATACTGCACTATAAACACATTCTTGATTCAGGCTTTTTACATGAACCTTCTACCTGCCAACCCCAAAATATCAAGTAGCACCCCACAACAGAGAGCTGCCATCTGCAGGATGGTTTGGTTTTGCCTCTAACCGCTCTCAGCCACGGCACCCTCCCAGTCCCAGGACACTGCAGAGGAACTCTCAGAGCTTGCTCCTCTCTGCAGCTATCAGCACACAGCACAGCCCTGATAGCAAGGAAACTTGGCAGAGGCTCACAAAATACACAACTTAGCAATCAAGGGCCTCGTTGAGTTGGACCTTTTATTGAACACAACTCTGGCCCTTGTCTCCTCTCTCTGTTTATAAGGCTTACCAAGTTTATAAACTATTGCTCTTAAATTATGAGGACCCACATTTATGAGAGCAATTATCCTTTGTTTGTTTAGAAAGGCTATTTGTCTTTCTCCTGTCTTTCACATGCCTCCCTGCCTCCTTTGCCCAAAACAAAGCAAAATGTTTGGATTTTTATTTGAGGGTGGGCTCCATTTTAAATTCACTTAATGAGAGGAAATCTCTGCTATAACCATTGGATGGGGGAAGCAGCAGCAGGAGGAGGAGATCAAGCCTTGCTTCAATTCAAACGAAAGTTAGTCAAGGAAATTGTCTGGAGGAATAGATAAGATTTTGCTTTTATACCTCTATAAGATTAATTATAAAGTTGGAGTGGCTTGGCTTTAACAAAATAATTTTAAAATTGCAGTACACATCAGAAAGTAAGTTAGTACTTTGCTGACACTGTGCATTAGGGCAGGGTAGGGTTTGAACATGGAACTGGCCCTTCTGCAATCTGTTCAGAGGAGATGGAAAGTAAAAACCCACTGCTGGGGCTTTAAGAAGACCGTGCAATCTCTGGAGAATGGATTAAACTATAACTTCCAAAAGACTAAAATACACCTTTGTAAGACTGCTCTATTCAGAATTAATACTGCCAACAGAACATTTGAGCTCTGCAAGCGAGCACACTTGGCTGTCTGACAGCGCTTCCCAGAGAGTCGTCAAGTACCAACATAGATGGACTTCCTGTAACAGTTTCAGAAAAATGATCCCACATATGAGCTCTGTCATTCCTGTAACTCCAACAAGGATCTAAGACCTGAACAGTCATGTGGCCTGCAGCCAGGCAGCTATTACCCTGAGGATCTCTGCTCTTCCTTCCTCTCCAGAATTTGCAACACGTGCTCTCTGCTACAAAAGGCAACACCCAGGCTGAGCCTTTGAAATCATGGAAGAGAAAGCTTTGTTTCCTGGAAAACCACAGCAGCAGTAGGGAAAGGAAACAGGCAGATGATGTAGCTCCTCCTTTCCTCAGGCACACACCTCCTCACCGTGAGTAACACTGAAACTGTTCTGTTGTAAGAAATACCTCAGGTAGGGGAAATCCTCCAGTATTCTTTCAAGTGTGAAACCATGGAGGTCCTTCTGAGAGATGAGGATGGGACAGATCTAGAGTAGCTGAGCTTCATCTTGGGAAATAATTTAAAAGAAAATTTAAAAGGAAGATATTTTTGAAATGAGTGCTGCAGAATTGTCAGCAGAAGAGAACACAGGGCTGGCAGGTGCAAGGAAAGATGCAGCTGGACAGAGCCATTGCAAAACCAACAGCCACTACAGAACAGAAATGCAGCACAGGAAAACCTTCCAGCAAAGTGGCTGTTGTTCTGTTCAAGAAAGCTGATCAGAAGATACTTCAGAAGCGAAATGCATTTTCTAAATTAGGGGTTCTTAACCCTCTGACAGGAAAACCACTTTGACTAAAGTTCAATGGTTGTTCTGCTCTCCAGGTACCAGGCACTCATCCCCTAGGTGACTTTTATTAACTGAAATTCAATGTTTCAATGCAGAAAGCAGAAGCACCAGACACTTGCAGGCTGAAAGTACATTTTTCTGTTTATAAGCCCAAGTCACTACCACGCCCTAACACAGCTTCCATATCCAGATATGATTAGAAGGGATGTTTTAATGGGACTTACTGACACTTACAAAGTTCTAACAGGAGGTTATCTTTCATGTTGCAGGATGCATTACATTCTCAACAATGCAGCTCTGAAATAAAACTACAAGTTTCTCTTCTTGTAGAACCTGCTTTCAAGGTTAAAGGAACACAGTTATCTTTAGATAGAAATATGAAGTACTGTAGAATCACAGAACCATTTAGGTTGGAAAATGGGGACTCCACCACTTCCCTGCGCAGCCTGTTCCAGTTCCTGACAAGCCTTTTGATGAAGAAATTTTTTCTAAACCTCCCCTGGTGCAACTTCAGACTTTCTTCTTGTCCATTTGCTGGTTGCCTGAGAGAAGAGACCAACCCCCACCTGGCTACAACCTCCTTTCAGGCAGTTGTGGAGAGCAATAAGGTCACCCTGAGACTCCCTTTCTCCAGGCTAAACATCTCCAGCTCCCTCAGCTACTCCTAAGACTCATTCTCTTAATCATGAAAAGCATAAAGATGAACTCATTCAAGAGCTAAATGCCATTCTACTTTCCAGAAGCAGACTTTTTCTCTCCAATTCTTATTTTTGTTTTGTTGGTTTTGTTTGGTTTTTTTTTACATTTTTGTTGTTGCTGTTGTTTTAAACCATCAACACCCATTTTTTATGGAGTAAGTTTATGCCTTGTCCTAAATATGAATTTTATAGAAAGCTTTTGCTGTAAGAGAGTTGTCTAGTTTGATTAATAGTCATCTTGAACAGGAAATACTTGCATAATGCGAATACATCTTGGACGCAGATCTGGCTCACAGTAGGTCTTTTGTGCTGCAGAGTAACCTGGAACTGTTCCCACTGATACTGCTTTAAACAATCCTGCCAGACTGCAAAGTGTGGATAGCAGCATCTCCTTCTGCAGGTTTTAAGCTATCCAGCTGGAGAGGGGAGTTTACCCAAGTTCCACCAGATACAGATGAAGAAGAGAAACCACCCTATTACTGAGCTGTACAACACGGCCTTTCAGTCAGAAAGCCTCCGATCCCTATCACATGGCTCAGCACTGCTCAGAATAGAGGGCCAAAATATGGAAAAATTTAAGCTGTAAGGTGGCAGACAAAACCACCAAAAAGAAAAGTACCTAAGGAGAGAGAAAGATCTGCTGGCTATAGTCCACTCGTGTTTCCAGAAGATACACAATTAATGTCTACACTGAAGGTCTTGAAAGAAACCCTGCAGCCAAAACAAGCGAGAAGATCTCGAGGATGCACTCCTTATTTATGAGAACAGGAAACAAAGCAGGAGTTACCCGTCACTTCTTGTCATTCAGGGAAGGATCCTGACAGTTTGATAGGCTCACATGTAATCTAGACAACATGTTTAATAGGAAAAGAATAAGTAGGATAGTTGATAGATTAAATTATTCAAGGAGGTGAAGATGATGGCTTGCTCTGGAGAACTGCAGAAAAGTCTTAATTGCACTCTGTTATTGGACATTACATTGTCAAATAATTTAATGTAGGTATTGTCATAAACAGAATTAAGTTGGCTTTTGTATATTGATCAAGGGATGAGTTCTTGTAATACGTTAATACGTTAATTAAATTGTTGTGGACTTTGATGAGTTATAGAGGTTAAGGAAATGATTAATTAGTTAATAAAGTTAAGTGTTTGTGGCCTGGTTAAAGTGGGAGGTGTTCGATTGTGGTGGGGGCAGTTGCAGGTTTGGGAGTTGGGAAAATGTATGGGATTCTCTTGGGACAAGTTGCTATTTGGTTATATGTATTTTATATATATCTATTGTTAAGATCAAAGATGGCATCTGAAGGAAACTTCCAGAAGCCGAGGCAGAGAAGGACAAGGAACACTGAGACCCCTAATTAGCATAAGGGGATAAAATGTTTCACCTCCTTGGCCTAAAGCCACCATAACCCCGGGATACGAAGGAGCCAAGCAGCAGCTGGCAGAGGGGTAGACAGAACAGAGAGGGAGGGACCCAACCCTGGGGGATAAAAATCGAACCCCTCCTCTTGGGGGTGGCTCTGGTCATACCCTTTGGTGGCTTTGCAGCCTGGGTCCTGAATTGTTAATTAGAAAGGTTTGGGGGGGTTTTGTTGTTGTTGTTAATAAAGCCCTTGAAATTTTTTTAATTGGCTTTGTCATTTTTGACAGTATGAATGAAACTCTTTTGGATAAATCTTCAGGCATGCACACAAAAGATATAATTTTCTACACAAAGTGAAAGAGTTTGAGCTGACCATTACTATTGACAAGTAACATCTTGGGATTGCAATAGACAGGTACGTGCCATAGTTCTGAGTTTACATAATCTCCAACAAACAAAATCAAAACTCTCAAGAAGGAAAAAAGAACAGAAAATGAGCAGTCATCATCACAGAGGAAAAACAGAACTGAAGTTCTGCATGCAGTCCTGGTCCTCTCCTCTCAAACCACTTTAGCATAAGCAGAAGCAGTTCAGAGGAGGATGTTGAGGACAAGTGAAAATAAGAAACAGCTTTTGAACGATAGACTTTCTTCAGTCAGAAGAAGAGACAATTGAAAAAGAATATGGCAGGGATCTGTAAGGTCACAAGAGGCATTAAAAAGCTATACCTCACTTATTTTCTTGCACTAGAGAACAGATGATAGAAATGAAACTAACCATTGACAGGCTCAAACCAAACACGAGAGGGCAATGATCGGTAGCTGGAGGACAGCAGCATCTGCAGAAATCACCTCTTCTCCTATCATATTCATAATGCTTACAGTTCTTATTCAGTTCCATCAGTATTTAAAAATTCACTCCTTCCTCTCCCATGTGGTTTTTTAAATCCTGTAAGAATGCCATATAAGCACTTCCAATAAATACAGGACTGAAAACACATTATAGTGCAAAGCATTATGAGCTGCTGTCTCTTCCATATAGAGTATTGCAAACATGATTGAAACTGATGAGTGTTTTCAAGCCCTAAGGCTGACTGGAAGGTGCAATTAACTGCCTCCTTTTATAAGAACAGCTGGAGCCAAATGGTGCTGAAAAACTGGTGAGGGCCATAAGTCAAGAAAGTAAGCTGTGAACCAGGTCAAGAAAAGGTTAAGTTGTAAACAGGCAATCTGGCACTTAGGACTAAAAAAAAAATCATTGCAGCCAATTGCTTAAGTGTGTAAATATTAGGCTTCCAAATAAACATGTCTGAATATAAAGTAAAGAAAAAATATAGCAGGAGATGAGCATTTTCTATCAACAGCCTTGAAAAGCTAAGGTAGACCTAGGTAACACACATGGGAAAAGCAATTTAGCTCAAAAGACTGGTGGGTGTGGTGGATAAACAAGCCCCTCAGCTTGCCAACACCATAACACTCTGCAAGTCTCTGTACAACTCCCTGGAAAGACCTGATGATCTCAGAGATAGTTCTGAATGATCCTGGATAACTGCCTTTCTGAAGTTCAGTGAGAGTAATTCTTAGTCTAATTTTTGAAATTTTGAGAACAACCTTCCCAGTTCTTTTACGCTGGCCAATGGCTCAAGCTAGCATTACTCCGAGTAAATGTTGAGTTTTGAAAAGTTTGACAGAGTTTTCTGGTCAGATTCTTTTACATTTCAGTCAAATACCACCTGTAAAAACTCACAGAGAAGAGCTGTGATCTATGTCTGACCACCTGCAGTGTTGTACATGAATTCTGAAAAATTTTATTTTCCCAGAAGGTCCTGCAGGACAAAAACATCCAGAAAATTGTTGGTATTTGGGAATACTTCTATTAAAATCTAGTCAAGGAAGAAAGTATGATACTTTCCCAGCTATCCAAATCTCAAGATGAGTAAACAGAACCATAGTAGGTGTATGGCAAGAAAATACAAGGTTTAATACTATCAGGATCTAAAAGTTATTGCTTGTTTTTGTCAGAGAAAAAGAAAAAGTAATATAAACAAAATAAATCCCCTCTTCAGGGCATGAGAGGCAACAGAAGCTGAGGAACAGGCTCACAGAAGTAGCTCAGGTACAGAAACCCCACCCTGGGAATGCCTGATGTGGATGAAGCCATTCATTTCCAGTGCACAAAGCAGCAAAAGCTGCTGCTGTCACCTTAGGGAAAAAGGGACCAGGGTACCATTGTGGGAAGGAAGAGTGATCCTCAGGTGAAGTCACCACATCTGCAGACAGAGTTACCAGGCAGCCTAAGACACAGCTGTGTGTTTGTGCACAGTTTACAGATAATCATGCAGTGGCATTTTCCCTAAATATATTTTTCCCCCTTCAGCATCTCTCCACTCCTGCATACATCTGAGTTTGTGCAGTCATTAGAGGGTCCAGAATACCATGGAAAGGCTCCCAGGCAGTTCTGTGGCTTGATCTGCATTGCACACACCAAACAGTGCCCAGTCAAAGCGTGATTAATCTTCCTTGAGAGTACTTCTGTCACTGTGTCCTTTACTCACATGCTGTTACAACATCAAGCAGCCCTAAGCAGGGCCCAAGTGCAGGAGCAAGCAGCTTTTTCTGCTTCACAGCTGTGAGTGCTGCTTTGGATTAGAGCTGAATTGCTCATAAAGCAGCATAAGTGGCTGAGGGTGTGCTGAGAGCCAGGGGAGTGCATGCCTGCACAAATGCTTTAATCCCAGGAAGGAAGAAGTCAACTTGAAGTGAAGCTTCAGTGAATTGTTCCTGCTGACCTTCCAGACTGCCCTAATTTTGCCAGTGCAGAAAGGTCACCTTTGCAACAGCGAGCAACTCTATCAAAAACATTATTTTAACAGCAGTGCTGAGGACACAGCGGGTCTGTAATTAATAAAACAAGGAAACTCCACCAAGGTGTTTTTAAAGGGTTTGGTTAGAGGAAGAAGGTAAGAAAGAAAGCAACTTAATAAAAAAGCAGCAAAACAGAAGACATAATACAGAGGGTTCATTGGAGTTCAGTTTTCATATATTTAATACATTTTTTCCAACACTATTGCTGATTCTGAAATAGTCTTCTGTACTTCAGGAACAATGAAGAGCCATATAAATAAGCTAAGAGCTAATTTTCCCTTAGGCAATTCAAAAAGGAAGAGGTATCAACTGACAACTTTATTACAGGTTTTTAAGCGTAATAAACACCTGTAGGGAACAGCAAGAGCATTAAGAAACAGGGAAGTGAACTAAGCAGGAACAAAGACATTCATGAATTAGTATCAGGACAGGAATTACAAATATTTTTGGATGCTCAGTCTGAAATACTAGATACACAGAATCAGTAGTAAGGAGGCACACTGCCACAACATGAAAAAGAACCTCAAACCCACTCCTTTCAATGATCTGTATAATAAATTATCAGTGAGGCAAATTGCCATGGTTGGGCTGACAACTGCAGTATTACCAACACTCAAAGAACAGCTGTACATTGAAGGAAAACCTATGCTGCTCTCAGGGGAGGTATATTGAACATGAAAATATCATTCATCAGCTTATCTGCAGTAAAAAAATAAAGGTAGCTTTTACTGAATCCTGATTTTTCCTCATGCAAACCTGAAGAAAAGCTTCTCCACCATGACTTTAAAAGCTGTGGTGGCCAGTCTGCAGAGGCATTCAGCTGCCTAGTAGAGCAGCAGAACTTGGCCAGCCCTATCCTGTAGCTTGGCCCTGCTCAGTTGCAAGGGTGGATATAACCCATGCACTCCCACATGTGATAGCTGAGATCACTGCCAACGCACCAGAAGTATAAAACAAAATGATCTATCATATATCTGTATCTACCTCAGGGAAGAATGTCACAAGTTTACCTGCCATTATGTAATTACAGAAAAAGAATCAATACTGGTAAGTTCTCTCCCACCTCTGAGTCACTCCTCTCGTTTAGTCTCATCCCTTCAGTTTAAGACACTGGTCATCTTTAATGTGCATAGCTATTTATATAGTTTCACATTTAGTCTATGGCTTGCTTCATTTGACTAGTTTCATTTTTTGAGATTCATGGCAGTTCTAAAAGATTGCTGTCCACTTGACCACACAGCTTAAAATCCTGTGCAAGAGAGTGCCCTCATGGTATGCTTATTAATGAAACTTTGCTCAGTACCGTTTGATTTCCATTCCTTCTTCTCCAGCACATCCTTCTGAAAGATCTCACACTAAGCAATTCTTGTCTATTATCTTAATCTTCTGCAGTATTTTCCACAATATTGCTCCCTTTTCACAGCACCACTAAAGACTTCTGCTTCAGAATATGTACATGAGATACTCACCATCCCTTTAGCTCCCAGTTGGGAATGGACTGTGGAATAGTACAAAGCACTCTCTAATTTCTTTTGAGGGTTACAGATGCTGAATGCCATTGTTACTGCAGTGGTCTTATCACTGATGCATCTTTTTCTTTCTTTGTGCAGCAGCTAGGTCATCAAGCTTCTCTCATGTGCTCCCCCAGTTTCTGAGGTAGTTTCTCCTACCTCATGTACAATCCTGTCCCCTTTTTAGCATTTATAATTTTAATTCTTCTCTGAACCCAGGCCTAGCTCGCAGAGACTAACCAATGCACAATTTAGGGAAACACGTTACTCTGCATCCTTAGCAATCCCCCAGATCAAAAGGAGATCTGTACTGCTGCTTTATATTCCTCCTTCTTTACATTCTAATAGGCTTTTTATAGCCTCCATATAGCCTTTGCACATTCAGAAAGGAAACAGTACATAACAGATTGGAGAAACAAAATTACTGAAGAAAAAAGAAGATGCTATCCCAGATTGGGCAGTAAACATTTTTAACAGCTCTACAAACCCTGGAATGGCTTGAGTCAAATTATGAACCAGTTTTAAATGAACAAAAAAAAAAAAAATTAAAAAGGGGGGAAGAAAGCCACTCTAAAATGTTCTCAGTCTGGAAAACATTTTCCTTGTCAGACAAAAAAAAAGAAGGAAAACAAAGCCAGAATGTGTGTAGTCTGAAGTGCTCTATTCAAAATCAAAAGCTGAATCTAACCAAAACACTCCACACAATGCCATACAAGCTCTTGGAGTTTGACTTTTCTATGTGCCTCTTAGCAGTAAGAGATGGTGATACACAGCAGTTCTAGTGAGCTCTATTCTTATTAAAATAACATCTTTAAAGAGGCATGCTAAGAGTTTTAGTTGTCAGCAACAAAAGATTCTTTTTGAACAAGTCATTTTATATTAAAGACTGAAAATATGAAAGAATCAAGAGTTTAAGGTTGAGAAGACCTAAAAATTAATTTCTTTTTTTTAAAAAACAAAAGCCAGGGACTTACAACTCACAAACTTAAAAACAGCTCAAAATTTAGACATTGTGTTGCTTTATATGATGTATCTTCAAATAATTCAGACTCAAATTTTATGTGATAACCTAAAATTATATAGAAATATTTAATAAGTTTTAAAAATTTTTACATATTTGCACAAAGGGCCACCCAATGCCAATGTAAACATGTTTTAATCAGGATCTTGATATTTATACTTGAAAGTTCTTCAAATTCTGCTATTTACCTTCATACTGCAGAGCATTCTGAAAGCATTGCTTATACTAAAGAGTGGCAAAACTATTCCATTTTCACTCTATTTTGATATGACTATGAAGTTCTGCTGAACTTCGACCTTTGCTCCAATACAGAAACTTTTCATCTTCATAAAAATTCAATTGAGGACAGGAAAGGACTCTAGCATATAACTGCCTTAATCCAACCAGACCAGCAGTTAACTTCTTATGTATTTTACTTAAACAAAATATAAGTGGCTCTAGGGAAAGCAACATTAATAAACATGATCATATAAACTTTGCAGTGAAAATTCAATTTTACCTTTAATAACGTCCCTCAAACAGTAAACTTTATTATAAAGACCAACAACTTAATCAGATCCTAGCACCAAAATCAGGTGTTTCATTTTCAATTTTTAATGTTTGTTCAATTGCTTCTTGGAATATTTCATGCCCTAAATAAGATAGAAAATGCCAATGAAAATGTCAGATTCTGCTGGAAACTGGACTGATGCCTCCACTCTCCTCAGTTCCAGGAAAATTTTTCTTGACCAAGGAAAGCATTCCTCTTTGGTTACTGCAAGATTCCATATCTGAGAGGCAGATATATTAATGTAAGAGATGAAATACTAAAATTTGTCCCGAATGCTATTCTAAAACATAAGTGAGTGGCAATTCCAGAGTCACACTGCTCTGAGATGATGGCATAAATTACATCCAACAGCAAAAGGAAAACAATTGTGATACAAGCTGATCTTTATATTTCTTTGGTTGCTGTAAGTCTCCATAACGCTTTACACGGTTCTCCTACGCACTATCACCCTCAGCACTTATTCCTAGTATTTCCATTGAAATTTCCAGAAATGCTCTAAGGCATTTTCCTCTCTGCCCCCAATCACAGCATTTGCAGCACACAAATATGCACAGCCTGGCTTGTCCCACAAGTATACTTTCTGTTTTAAGACACCATTGTTCTTTACATGCAAACATATAATTTGCCAGACACTAATTTCTTTCTCAAGCCATAATGTCTTTAGCATATTTAAAGGCAGCTCCACAAACTTTATGTGCTGGGCTAGCGCATCATTAACTTTTTCAGGGACGCTATTTGCATCTCTTTCCCAAGAACACATGGAAGAGCTTTTGCCCATTTGGAAATTCTGTGTGGAGCCAAGCTTTCCACAGTTTAGTGGAAGCTCTCAGGTTTCTGGGAGCCTCCAGTTCTGCATGCTCAGTTTGGGTGATTACACCCAGACTTGCCATAAACAATTGCTTCAGCTTCTGCAGTAGGGCACAGGGAAGAGAATGATGGCGCATCCATAATCTGCTCTGACATTGTAACATTTCCACCAAAGTGTGAAAAAGTAAATCGTGACTTTCAACTGCAATTTTTTGAGGCTGAAGAGTGTAATAAAAACCACCTGGTCTGCAAGTGCAGTTTGAAGACAATTTTGCTTCAAAAGCAAAGAGAACTCTCCTGCCCCTGCAGAGTCCAGGCTGCCCATAGAGCACAAGAGAAGTGTTCCAGTTCTGTATGGTTAAGATTCTACCAAATTACCAAATAAGATTCTTCCAAATATTGGAAGGAAGCAAAAGCTGTCATTCATATGCAGGGTTAATCTTTGCAGTTCTATGGATTGTTAGTAAATAATGATGGACAAGAAATTCACAGGGAACATAATTTTGTTACTGAATCTTAGGCACTTTTGTCTCACTACTTTTTCTAATAGTGTTGAAAAAGTCTTACACACTGACATTGGTGCAGCTGCACTCATGAGCCTAAGTTCAGTAACTAACCTATAGAAAATCTAATTTATGTGCAAAGATGCATGGTGGCTATTAAATATGTACATTTTTGTAATGTCATAAAATTATCCTTTCATGTACATTTCACCCAGGCACAACAGCTATGGAAAATTTTTAAGTACTATAATGAATTTTCTACCTATAAAAGGGAAAAATGCAAAGCAATTGCATCCTCCTTCCATAAAAGCTTTAAAAGCAGACAAAACTTGTGCAAAAAGTATTGTATTGATGGGCTTATCTCCCAAGTATACTGCATCATGCATAGGCAGAAACCAACCCTTTTCATGTTCTCTGGAAAGAAAAACATGAAATTCCTCCACTCCATTACCTGGGTTTCTGGATGACTCAGATATATGTTCCCAGTGCTTCCAATAACTTGACAGGCTCACAGGTTTCTGCATTCTTTTAAGATTACTCAGACTAGGGAAACTATAAGACAAGTTGAAGGAACTAGAACAGCATTACTTTGGCACACATGGGGACAGAAAGGCTCTCCAGAAACAGGAGCATTAAGGAACAGAAAGGAATTACTCTTAGAGAACGCAGCTCCGTAGGGTTTAACACGAGCTCCGAGGGACGGAGGAGGTGAAATGTTCCAGGGGATTTCTCGCTATTTGCAGAACACTTAATTACTTCAAGGACAGCTTGTTTCTGCTCTTCTGCATGCTGCAAACCTGTCACGCCACAGGACAGATTTACAAGATGTATTTCCTTCGGCGCCAAGCCAGATGCAGGAGTTCCTCCCGTCAACGGGGCTGCTCTGACTGCACCTCATCTTTCCCTGGATGGCCGAGATGCTGCAGCGGCCGGAGGGGCCAGTGCGTGCCAGCGCCACAGGACGGCACAGCTGCTCCCGGCCGCGCCACGGCCGCGCTCCGCCGCACGCCTGGGCAAGGCAAGGCAAGGCAGGGCAAGGCAGGGCAGGGCAAGGCAAGGCAAGGCAGGGCAAGGCAAGGCAGGGCAAGGCAGGGCAAGGCAAGGCAAGGCAAGGCAGGGCAAGGCAAGGCAGGGCAAGGCAGGGCAAGGCAAGGCAAGGCAAGGCAGGGCAAGGCAAGGCAGGGCAAGGCAGGGCAAGGCAAGGCAAGGCAGGGCA
>VZRX01004197.1:595-20256 GCA_013398075.1 Notiomystis cincta | reverse complement strand
AAGGCAAGGCAAGGCAAGGCAAGGCAAGGCAAGGCAGGGCAAGGCAGCACCGCGGACTCTTCCCTGCGTGCCAGAAGAAAGGGATCAGCGAGCCCCAGGTGGGACGGGCTGCGCAGCAGCCAGAAGGAGGCCAGTTTTAAGAGGCGGAAAGCAGCCCTTTGAAGTGTCAATAGATGTAGTGCTCTGCATCGTGTCACGGAGGTTTCTGCCACGGATCGCAATGAAACCCGGGGTTTGCCGCAGAGACGGGATCTGTAACTCGGCTGTCACGAGCTCGAGCAAGCTATGACAGCTACCGTGCCTTCCTCACCAGTGGGACACGTTGCAGCTGGGATATTTGAGGGAAGAATGAGAAAGGACACAAGACACAAATCGAGTCCCTAAAGAGACCTTTGGAGAGCCAACTTACGACAATGAAACTGTTAACATGAGGGTACTTACAGACATCTGGCAAAGGATTTCCAGTGCTTAACCTCTGCTTTCAAAAACAGAATATTCAGACGTTGGGAAGGAGATGAAGGTATAGGTTTTGAACCACTCTCAGCCTCTGCAGGCTTGTTAGATATGTGAAATAATATATTTTTGTTCCCCAGCAAATATCTTTTAAATGAATAGTGCAGAACCACTGCAAACTCTCCACAGGGAGAAATACCTAAGTAGTCATTCTGTTGCCATGTATGTACTCCAGACACTACCCTTGCTACTCACAGAAAAATTCAATTGTTTAGTGAGTTTAGATGACTGTTAGAAGGAATAATTTCTGCCATCTTTTTCTTAATCTTAATAAAGTCTTTTCCCCTCATGCCTCCTTCACATTTTAGTATAAATATACTCCCTTGTTAAATGTGACTGCAAAGAAAATTACATGATTTACAACAGAATTAAAGTTATATCCATAATCTTTAAATTCTGTTTCTTGAAACTTGGTATATAAAATCCCAATTGCTTCTAAGAATTAAAAGAGAAAATGTACATAAAAAGCTTAGCACAAAATGCTTAAATCCAGTCTTATTTAGCAAGCATATGTTCTACACTGTTGAACGGGTTCCAGAATGAAGCTTCACATTATTTCCAAATAATCTTTACTGTCCTATAAAGCAGTCCATCATATGAACTTTTGGATTGGACACATAAGCAGATAACACAGACACATTTATTTTATCCTGTAACTGAAACCAGGCATATATTCAGTATAAAATTTACCCCAAGGATCAAGGATTGCCAAATTCCTAGGTCAATAAAATGGGAAAATGGGGCAAAATATTGGGAATCTTGGGAAACCAGACCCGAATGCTCCCACCCCGCTAGGCACAGAATATACCAAACTATATCTTAATACCAACCCTTCCAGTTCTGAATGGGGCTTTAAGACATGAAATCACATTTTATCTTGCTACTGACAGGTCATCTCACTGGATTTCTTAAAGATGCTGCAGAATAATGCAGCACCAGTCCCAAACAGTTCTGCATGTTTGATGCTGTGAAGAAGGCTCTGTTGCATCCATGTTGTTCTCTTGGTCAACAGGACCAACTAACTTTATGTACAGCCTGACCAGGTCAAAAAGAAGAAAGAAGAAACTGGATGTGCCATCCTCAAGTCCATCAAACAAGTGAACTGCCTGTGAGCAAAACTGGGGGCTGCAGCCCTGTCATTCAAGTGCTCAGTCAGTCTTCTGCCCAGAGTATGGGGCAAAGCACATCCCACCTGGGCCAGATTAGTTCCCATTCTTTATGAGAGGTAAGTCAAATGTTCTATCACTGTTAAGGGGTACCTGAAATGGTACTTCATAAACCAAAGCACCTAGCTTGCTTATTTGTCACAAATCGTGGCATTTTACGTTCCTGTTCTACAGAGGAAAATAGAGTGACATGTATCACTTGCATTGCTAAAAAATGGCTTAAGTTTTCTCACCAAAGTACTGACACAGTCCCTGCACAGTCTTCTGCAGATCCCAGAGGAGGTGGTGGCCAAGCAGAAGCAGATTGAACATTTGACCCCTGACTGGCAAAGTGGTGATGTACCATCAGTGCATTTCAGCTAAGTCCAACTGCAACAAACCATCTTGGCCTCAAACCTTTCCCCATCTCTAACAACACTTTGAATCAAGCCTTTGGTTTGCTAAATTCATAAAACATCAGAAATGTTTTAATGCTTTTAAGCTCTACATGTCAAAAAGGAACTAAACACCTCTTGGGCTAGCATTTTTTTTCCGAAACACTTTCACAACCGTGATGGTAAATCCCACTTGCAACACAATCAGAAACATGACAGGAGCAGAGGTCATCTGGTGGGCAAAATGCCCTCTGGGAAACTGTGCTAAGAAACCACAGCCAGTAGATGCCTGAATGAACACATAGTTGATAAAGGCCAAAAATATCCAGTTACCAGAGGGAAAAAACCTAAACAACCCAGTGATTGCTCAGTCTGGAGAGAAGCTGGAAATAAGAATTCATATATGTTCCACTGGACACCAAAACAAAAAGTAAAAAAAAAAATAAAAAATTACAGACTCAACAGGAATAACGATCTTAAGGTATTTCCAACTCCTCTCCCTCTCCCAGACAGCCTCTCCACAATCCACAGGTAGTATAAGTTTCAGGTCATGCTGTTTTCCATACAGCTCTGTATATGTCCACCTCTCCTCCTACTTTATAGTCACCCATCACTCCTGCTGTCAGGTGGCTGGACCAATGAGCTCTATCTACACTCCAAACAGTTATTAAACTGTTAATGAACTGTGAAGACTGCTACAGGCTATTTTGGATCTACAGAACAGCTTGTGCATCCAGAAACATGTATTCCTCCCACCCATTATTATTATTTGCTCCAAAAAACAAATTACCTCTCTTCACAAATCCCCCCTGTGAAACTTTTTTGAGCACACTGCCCACGGAAAAGTGGGTGTTGCAAAGCTGCATCAGGAAGACACTGCTCATGTTACCTTCTAAGCCAGCAGCAGCCTCACCTCCATCAGCTGACAGTCACTTCTAATTGTTTTCCATCCCTGACTACTTAATGCTGCCAGGCAGACCCTCCTCAACTCTGTGTAATTTACTTAAGCAATGCTATGAATCATCCTGCACAAGGTCTTTAAGCAGTGTGGGTTATTTTCCACGCTTGTATCGACACTAAAAATTTCTCAATAGTATTTCCTTTCGCAGACCCCAGACTGTTTATTAAGGGATCAAATATCATCAGTGTCCTCCAAGCTGGTGGTGCTCTTGGATAACCATAGTGATCAGACCATGGCCAAACTGTGACTGAACTGTCAAATAAGTCAGTGGAAAGAAAGATTTTAAATCCTGTTGGGAGATATGGCTTATCCAAAAAATGCAATAAATATGTCTTTTATTTTTATTTTTTAAAAATGTGTTATGGGGTTGCTTGGTTTCACTTAACCTTTTAAAAAACCTGTTTGGTGGTTTAAGGAAAGAAAAACTGATCTATTCTGCCAATTCTCTCTCATTCATCTATTTCCTTGTTCTATTGTGCTCCAAGTGTCTGTTTCACTTGTTAACAATTAAGCTCAGAACTTCTATGTTTTTAGATGCCTATGCACTGAGGTAGTATCCACATACACCAGAAGAGAGTGAACTGAACTGTAACAGTAAGTGAACCAGTTCCCACCTGGCAAAGCTCATAGAACCCATTTCTCAGGTGCTGCAAGTCCTTCAAGGCCCAAGGGAGGATAAGCTGAGGTGCTGCCACTGATCCAGCTCGGGAGCCCATGCTCTGCTCTTTGCTCACCTCTGCCCATAGTCTGTGCAGTGCAGCTGCAAGGGAGTGCAACTGTCTGCTCCAGCTGCTCAAACCCAAACATGTCTCTAAAAGGTGTAAGGGAAATTCAGTGCTGCCTGCAGTTCCTTCCACGTGGGATATGAAAACATCACACACCAGCATGCTCTCTGATACGTAGGAAAAACCACTGATTTTAATTCTGAAATTTCCCTGTCATCACACAACGTAGCAGCTGTTGGAAGTGGCCTCATAAAGATTCAAGATACATTATCTCTCATATATCCTAACACCCTTCTTGGGATGCCCATGGAATACAACCCAGTAAGGAAGTCCTACAAATATCCTTACATGACACATACAAGACAAGCCATCTTTTACATACACCAGTTCAGGGGATCTGCTGTTTGACTAGAAGGCAATTGCAAAGGTGCTAGATTTTTATCCCTGTTTTGTGGAGGGAAAAGTATATAATCCAATATTATCATCTTCCATGAATAACCAAAACAGAATTGTGGTTTGGTATGTGGATAAGGAAATACTAGGCAGGAAGAAAACACTGTCTCTATTGGCACTAACATCAGCTCTGCTAGCATAACACTCTGTTCTGCAGTCCACAACACAAATTGAATGGAAAAACTGGAGAGAGAGCAATAAGAGCCACAAGAATGATTAAAACATATTTCATCAGACTAGGAAATTCAAGCAGCTGAGGATATTTATCTTGAAAAAAGGTCCAGGATAACCGTTTGTAAGTGCCAGTAGGAAAAGATAGATTTGATAGAGGACCACTCAACTTTGGATATAAAACATATAATTATGTATAACATTTGGAAATTGAAGTAGACATTATTATTGGAAAAAAGATTTTTTATTTTTATTTAAAAAACCAAAAAAACATAAAACCCAATGAAGCTCTGGAACAACTTATGAGATTGATTCCTTCTACCCATTTCTTTTAGCTGATTTTGAGAATTCTAAAAACGATATGCTGTTACATAAGGAAGTAAAGATCTGTGTTTCCTGTCCATGCAAGAAGTAATAGAGGTAATAGACACTCATTACAGACCCTTCTGCAGTGAGAAATTACTAAATTCATAGAAACTTGAAAAACATTTTGCAACCTCTTCAAAGAGTTTATTCTTCTTTCAGAATCAGTTAGGTCTGGAAGTAATTAACATTATGCTGATATATTGTTTCAACTTTTTAAGAAAAATTATTCTGCCACGATCTTTTCAACCACTTAAGCAGTGTCCCTGAGTAACTACAAACAATGCAAGATGAATGACAGAGAGGGGAAAAGAAAGCAATATATTACCTTCTTATTCAACTGCCAAATGCAAGAGCTAGTATACAAGGAGGGCACACTGTTGCTGGTCCAGGCCAGGATGCCACTGGCCTTCTTGGCCACCTGGGCACACACTGGATCATGTTCAGCCACTGTCACCAGCAGCCCCAGGTCCTTTTCCACTGGGCCACTCTTTCCAGCCACTCTTCTCCCAGCCTGGGTTGCTTTGACAGAAACCAGCACTTCATCTTGTTTAACCTCACACCTCTGGCCTCAGCCCACCACTCCAGCCTGTTCAGATCCCTCTGCAGGGCCCTCCTGCCCTCCAGGAGATCAACACTCCCACCCAAGTTTGTGTTGTCTGTGATCTTACTGAAGGTGCAACTCAACACTCTCGTCCAGATCATGGATAAAGGTACTAGACAGGACTGGCCCCAGAAGTGGAAACACCACTGGTGACCAGCCACCAACTGGATATAATTCCATGGACACCAACTCTCCGAGCTCCACCATCCAGCCAGATTTTACCCAGGGAACAATACACCAGGTGCTCTCCAGCCAATATCCAGCATCCTCTCATCTCTTCCTGCAGAGCTCTGCCTTCCCCTCTGTGAGTGCAAAGTTGCCATTCCAGAGTGTCTGAAGAGCTGTGGCTGCTCACATACCCTGCACTCACCCAGTGCCATGACCCACACACGGAAAGGGAGGCTGCTCTTCTGGACTGTCCTCCTTCCATGCACTGCAGCCTGCACTGGGCCTCCTTCCTCCATGGCCTGAGATGTCACTACAGCCTCTGGCAGGGAAGGGAGTCACACTGCTGCTCAAAGAGGCTGCCTAGGGACTGGGGGGCTGTGAGCCAGCAGCCTGCTGCCCCTGCCACAGCACAACTCCCTGAGCAAAGGCAGAAACTCCAGCCCCTACAGCTAGTGAGCACTGGAAGGAAGCTGCTGTCAGATGGTACCTCATCAGTCTCATGTCAGATCTTAACAGAATATCCTGACAAAACCCAGAGGGGTCACCAACAGCCCGGAGAGCTGATTTATATTGTAATTTTTTTATATGTATTTATATTGTTGAATTATTAAATATATTATTACATGATGTAAAACACGTTTCTTTAACTCTTATCACAAAAGTCACTGAAATGGAATGGACAGATATCTAACTACCTCCTAATTCTTGAACTAGTTGGCCTTTACATGTAGATTGCATGAGGTTTCGCTTGCTTTTTCATCAAGCATGAAGTTTGATTATAAATTATATTTATAATACATCGTGCATGATAAAATCATATCTAATAAACATGTTAACACAATAATAAAGATTAATAATAAACATAATAAAATAAACATATTAAATATTGTATACAGTATTATATAAACCATATTCCTTATAAAATATAGAAATAATATCCACTGGACTTCTTTTACAGCAACAAATACACAACAAATATAACAAATTACAGTATCCAAGATATCAAACTAACCCAGTGAAATTTTTTTAAATCTAATTATGACCGAAAGGAGCATGGGGAAGAAAAGTGAAGAGGATGAAGGCTCTGCTTTGCACCATGCACGTTCCCTGACAGGCTGCAGCTGCTACCTCCATCCTTCCCAACACCTGGGGAGAGCACCCAGCCTGGCACTGCTGTGCCCTCTGGGGAGCTTTGCTCAGGCAGGAGCAGGGCCACATGGCTGGGCGCGGCGGGGCTGTGTTTGAAGGCACGCACAGTTGCTGAGCCGAACGGAGACTCCACTCGGGCGTGCAAAGCCAGAGTGGGGCCATGTGAAGCCAGCTCCCTGCCAGCACAACGTGGAGCACAACCCAACACCACTGACTGAGCAAAGCAGGAGTCTGGAAGAGACTAGAGAGGCTGAGCATACTGCTGGCTAGTCACCGGCTTATAGTTCCACTTGTTAATTTACTTGTAGGAATCCAGAAGGGAAAAGCAGGCTCATGTATAAAGGCATGAACCATCTGCATGTGGAAATTACTTCACCTATTCAGAATCCAAGGGACAGTTTGAAGAATCCAAACTTGAAACAAAGAAAAAAAAGAAGAAAGAAAAAATAAGACTATGAAATAATCTGGCAACTTTCTGCTCAGGAAAAGAGCTGAGGGAAACATATCCCTGCTGATTATGTGTCTAATAGCTCCAAAAGCTGTGTTCTGTATCAAACAAATCTGCACAGCACAAGCCTGTTTGCAAAAGGGAGGGCAGTCTTTAATTGACCACTTTTAGAATGATGTAAGAGTTTTACAAAGGAGCAAGAAAAAACACACAGCTCAATTCACAAAATTAAGGCATTGCAGCTCATAATATAAAAATATACATTCTGTTAAAACTTAGACCTGTTCCTGTGCCACAAAACTTACATGTGCCAAAGTGTGAGACAGCATGTCATACTGTTGAGCCATGTGAGAAGAACTATTGTGCCACCAAACCCAAAAATATGACAAGAACAATAGATGCTTCCCTATTACTGCCCAAGACACTGCTATGTAAAGGAAATTACTAACCAAGGTCAAAGGCATCAGAATTTACCTTGATGGTATAATCAGAAGAAACCAGAAACATTTATTCTAATCCCAAATCTGAAAAAGCCCATATAACTTATAACCTGGCTTGGCATTTAAATGGCTTGTCTAGCATTACACTATCTAAAGCCTGTGTGATAAATCAGAATTTACCTCATTTATATCTAGATTTACCTTAGAAATCAGGCATAAACACCTAGCATTTGAAAATAAAATAGGCTAATATTTTATCCCAGTGACTTTTAACATACTGTAAAATACAGAAACTCCACATCTCTAAGAAACATGTGGTAAAAGAAAGACAAGCTTTTGTGAGTTTCAACTTCAGCTGTTTTCACACTTTAGCAAGATGTAAAATATACTTTAAATAAAGTGGTCTGAAAAAAATTCTAATTTTCATAATGTATTAGAGCATAAAAGAACAAAAGCCATATCAATTTTTCAGAACAAAACCAATTTTCTGTGTTGCAAGACTTGTTAAAAAATACATTTTCCAGTCTGGGTAGAAAACTTACTTACATTTGACTCCCAAATTAAAGTGACATGGGGAAGCATCAGCACTTTGTGCTGCCCCTCAGTTTAAAGGGAGCAGCATTCTCTGACAGAGAAGGGGTGTATCAGTGGGAGCAGCACTTTGGAGGAACACATGGTTTGCTCCCAGGCAGGATAAGGAGGCCTCTTGGCTCATTAAGCAGCAGCAGCAGCAGCAGCAGCAGCAGCACTGCTGCTCCCCTCAGTGCGCTGCTCACACTCACACCCTACATCTGGGCATTATCAGCCTCACTGGGGGTTCTAGGGACAAAGCAACTGGGTCTTTTCCACACAAATGCACACACAGAGTCCTTTAAAATCATTAAGCAGTGGTCTCCTACAGACCCTGGAGAATCCATAGGTTGCCAAAGTCAGTCAATCAACAGAGCTGCAGTTCTGCTCCAGGTGGACTCTGAGATGGAAGATTTTCATCTGGATCCCTAATTCAGGTGACAGGGAAGCACAGCTCAGTGTTAAAGCAACTGAGGTGATATTCTTTCCTTGGTGCTACTACTGAGTTGCAAAAAAGCCCCAACAAATCCAAGTAAAAGCTGTATTTTTGTGTCCTGCTGCTGATGTGCACTTTTCAATGTTGGAAACTACAGACTTGACCCAGGGCCTGCCCAAGCCCTGTGGTGGATTGGTGCATTTGATGCAGTGGAGCAGTAAAGCCAACTATGTAAGAGGAGTCAATGTCTGCTCCCAGCTCCCCTCACCTCTGTGGCTCCCACCACTTTTGGGTGTGTTTTGGGAGACCAGGTGTTTCAAACACATTTCAGAAGCAGTCTGATGAGTAGCAGTCACCAGCTGGATCAGATGTAACCATCTATCTGCATGTGGGCACTGCTGCAGAGACAGGGTGCTCTGATGGAACAAAACCAAGGAACTTCAGCAGGCAGGCTCCAGACTAAAACTGAAATAGAGCATCTTAGAAAGATCTGTATGTCTGTTGATCATCAGACACATGATGTCATCTCTGATGAATAAGGACCAACATCTCCACATTTTCAATATTTCCATGATCAAGCCTGAAGTTAAATTAAGCTAAATGCAGTGACTCCAGTTAAGAGTTCTACTAAGTATTTTTTGTCTACTGTATTTTAAGCAAGTCCTGAAAACAACAGGAAAAATCCTGTTCTTTTCACATTTAACGTTAAATTCATCTTAAATGGCATCCAGAAAAAAAACCTCCAAACATTAAAAGCCTTGTAACAACCAGTGCAACTTTTCATTTAACAACTTTCTGTCGTCTTGGGGACAACTGTTTCTAAAACCAGATGAACAAAGGAGGTTTAATCCTTTATTTTAAGAACAAAGACAGTGTAATCTAGTCATTAAATATCTGATGATGTAGTTTAATGACATGTGAAGAAGTGCCTTGGAACAGGCTGGGGAACATGTGCTAGCAAGAGCACGGATTCCCATGTTGCTGTGATGGAAATAAAAGCCATGCCAGGCCACTAAGGAACTTGCAAAATGAAGCCTTTAGCAACAGCAATCAGATAGCTGGATATCCTAAATTACAAAATCTACTTTAGCAATAGTAATATTTGTGATAATTTGCTAGAGAGGAAAAAGAAAACAAGGCAAAGATACACCATAAATGCACAGCAATCTCAGAGACCTTTCCCTCCAATTTAGTGTTAACAGAATTAATGAAAATGGGGGATATGCAGGAAAAAAAGGTTCTTTTTAGCCTAATACATAGAGTGGTACCTGAAGGCTCAATTCTGTCATAGTGTAACACTTGAAATTTTTGGATAGTAATTTTGGCTAATATTTGGATAGTAAAAAAAAGTGAGCAAGAAAACAATTAAAGTAGATACTGAGCACTGACCCAGAGGTGAAGCTTCTATTTCATCAGAAAAATCTTAAGGAAATCTTCTAATCACTGACCAGTTATACTTTCTATTGCAATTGAGTGAGTGTGGAAGCAAAAATTTTGGTGATGTACTAAAAAAATGATCAGAAATGTAAGCAACCACCTTCTTGAACTCTGTCACGCACACACACACATATTTATGTTTGGTAAATATGTAAACACTGAAATGCAGAAAAATTTCGATGATGAAACAGGGTCTAGGACTACTTGCTTGCAAAGAGCCAGCACTCCCCATAAGAGTGGTTTCCTGCATTGAAAACCTCTCTAAACACAAATGACCACCTGTACCTGAAATAAACTGTTGCCATCTAATTGCAGCCTTTTAGTATATTCTGCTTCCCCTCTCCATGTTAAATATTTAAAGAGCATCCAAGGGAAGCACGTAGAAAGGTTTCAGATACAGAAAAATCACTGTGTCCAGCAGGCATTTAAACTACCACAATAAAATTACCCCCCAGTGCTAGAACTATCACTGATGTAGTGTTTACTTTTTTAAGTTAGCCACAAGAGGGAGTCAACAGTACTTGAATGCCAACACCACACCCTCCCCCCCACCAGAACCAAGACATGGCATTTAAAAAAAGAGTTTAAATAAAACACATTCTAAAGATCCCAGTGAGATATTTTATATGCACTTCAGGAAAATTAGGAGCAAAAAACTGTGGTGTAAATGGGAAGCTTCAGTTTCTTCATACGTGAATTCATATTCACTTCTTCATACATGAATCTGAAGGTGAAAAGCATGTTTAGAATGACTCAGACAGCGCTTGATGGGATGTTTCAGGCACTTCACAGCACCAGCCCACCCAGCCTTTGGCAGTGGTACCAAAGGTTTGGATTACACAGCTGTGAGCCCTCGTGGCCTCTCCCACCGACTCGAGGACCTGTGCACACGAGAGCCATCCCTGCCCCGTGTGACACCGAGTACCTGGCACAGAGCAATGTGCTTTGGCTCAGCCCCTGCGATGGAGAAGCTGTGTGTGCTTGTCTGGGCATGACCAGGCAGGCAGGCAGGCAGGCCCAAGCAGGAAATTCTGCTTTTTGAGTTGCATAAAGAGCAGGGGGCCTTTCTAAGAGGCAGGCTGGGACATCTCAAAAAACTTTACAGTCCACTCTCTCCACACCTTCACAGCCTGAGCAACCTGAAGGCTGACTACGAGCTGTAGATCTATAAGATCTAGGTATCAACCTCTATAAAACAGCAATATGTTGGAAGAAATAAAAACAAAAGAAGAGTCTGAATGAAAATCAGATCTTTTTTGTCAAGGTGAGGTCAGGACGGAAGTATTTGACTAACCTCTTTGTCACCTCTTTTAATTGTATTTTGTCTTACAAATCATTCCTAACTACATGTAAATTGCTTTATTAAAATAATTTTAATCCTCACTAAAAATAATTGAATTCTGTGGATAGCTGCTTTAAGCTGGAAACAATACTCAAAGCTCAAAGGTATAGAATATTCTCCTCTTTGTAATTTGCCTACATAAACAAATGTGTGCTCTGTCCATTCCTGCAGTTGCTTAGGAACTCATAAAACAGAGAACCAGATTAGAAATACCACCCTTTTTTTCAGTGTCCCTTCATTTCTTACACTTTGCTTTTCCCATATTCCATCTCCCCCCACTTACATTTGTGAGAAGGGTAAAAAACCCCACCATTTTTATTATGAAGTGTATTTATATTCATTTGTTAAAAAATCTGCTTTCTCAGGTTGTCTTCTAATCACATTGCACGTTCATGGTCTCCATTTCTATTCAGATGTTCATTTTGTCCTATGAGTATCCAAATGACTACTACTGACACCAGCACTGAAGGTGAGTTTGCTTTAAATGTACCAAAAAAACCCAAGCAGAGAAATCAAACAACCTCTAACGCACACAAACCAAACAAAAATCTGTTGAGAATTTCTGCTGGCTGAGGCAAGAGAGGAATTTCATCACTAATAATGTTCACAGTACCCAAAATAATTCTGAACATAATTGGTACTTTGAATTGTCTACTAGCTTGGTGATTTATGATATAGGATGCTTTTAAGTCCAGATCCCATTGAAAGACTGCTTTCATAATTGTGATTTTTGTTGTGAAACTTCCTAAGTTCTCCCAGCTACAATGTGGCTACAATAGAAACCTTTAAAAAGTAAAGATTTATCTTCACTAAGAAGATGCCACAGAAGATCTTCTCTGTGCACAGAAGGCCACAGTACAAAGCCCTCAACGAGCCTTAGGAGGTCAGTGAAGAGAGAACAGAGCTGGGTACCCACACTGGAGCATCCACTGCATTCAGAAAGCCCGTGACATGCTATTCAAACAGGACCACACAGGTATGAGGCAAGATGCAGGCAGCACCCTTTCCACCCACATTTTTCCCACTAGGCTCATTCTGGATTTCATTGGCATTTGAACTAGGAAACAGGCTGCCAGAACTAAAGGAGTTCTCTATCACTAGATAGAGACTTAGCCCTTCTGGGAACGAACTTACCTACCCATCAATGCATTCCCAACACCTACAGATGAAGATGACAAGGAATACTATTGAGTCTTATCCTTAATGACACCAAATGTTCCACTACCTCAGCTAGGAACAGCTGTTGCCCCAGATTACAGCCAGGCACACATACTGGGCACATTCTGCCCCTCTTCCTCAGACCCACTGGAACATAGCAAGGCTGAGGATAAGCAAGCACTCCTTGCTGGGGACAGAAAATGCTTTTACTTGCGTGCCTGGATAGTGCTCTCTGCTTACGCAGTTATTATGGCTCAAAGACAATTCCACTCCTATATCCTGTGATTCTGGAGAACACATACTGCAACAGACAGCACAACCAGTGGGAGAGTCAACTCATTGTCCTCTCCTGGAAAATCTGCCCTTATCTCTCCCATTTTCCCTGTGATCTGAAATAATGCCCCAAAAGGCTGAATAAAGACTACAATTACAGGTGTCTTTGTGTGCCATATAGAAGATAAGGGATGAGCATTGTCCTCTTCTTCAGGGACCCAATGCAAGGCAATGGAACCTAAATCAGCTTAGACAAGGGGTAGGACCATGTAGGGAGCAGGCCACTCATTTTAGCTGCCCAGCCCACTTAGAGCTTAGCACAATTTTGAATTTTTGCATGGCTAAAAAGCTGAAACCACATAAACCCATCAAGTGTTACATGTTTCCATCCACAAAGAAAAAACTGACCTAGATTCTCTCATTCTTAGATTCCCTCACAGTTCTGGCCAGGTTTTCAGAGGGTTGCTAACCTTGGCTGAGTTAAGGGTTTATAATGAAACACTAAAACACAAGTACATTTGAGTTGGTTTGGATTTTATTATGGATGTTTTGGATGGCTGTAATGCTAGTCAATTCAGACATTCTGGGTACTTTTCATCCAAAAACTGCTGCTTGGAAAAAAAATCCCATGTTTACAATAAATTAAAATCAATCATTATTTTGGGCTTGATTCTCCACTTCACCATTCCAGCACAGCATCTGGTTTAAAACCAGGCTCCTGAACTTGCAGTGAATGTACCTTGGGTTTATATCCTCTTACTACCATAATGAAAAAAAAAATTGTGAAAAATTTACTTGCAACTTCAAAAGAAGCAAAAATACAAGGTGACAGACATGAAGCAGATGAGTAAAGAAATAACATGAAGGAGATGAAAAAAGAGATAAAAGACTACAAGAAAAGTCAGAAAAAATAAACCCAAAAATTCAAAATATATCAAAAGTAGTGAAATAAAACTCTAACAGTATAAAAGACAGCATCTTCGATGTTGTGAGATGATCCACTGCCTTGAGACGCATACAAAGATACACCATCAAGGTGTGGTTCAATGGCTTCCTAATTAATTTGATAATTTAATTAAGAACTTCATCCTCAAATAGTTTAAGCAATGACACACCTCCACTGCCAATCCACAGCTCTGGAAGAAGTTGAAACACACTTATCTGAGGTACTGGCAATGCAAAGCAGCAGGTTTAACGTGCTGCTAAAGCAGTGCAGGCCCTTCTCAGAGGGCTCAGAGTAACTTGACATGGAGAGTATGAATGCACATGAAAGTCACCATGAAGACACCATGCCACAGGCTAAGTAATGAAGTGTTTTGAACACTTGAAGTTTTTTCACACCTTGTTTGATAGGCTGTCAGTTCTGTCAGCATGTAGCATAGACTGATTTGTGCCCTTCAGTCAGAAGAGTGACTTCAGGTGAGGATGCAGTAGGACAGAGGGAGGAAAAAAAAGGGGTGAATGATGCTGACAAAATACTCTAACTCTGGAGTTCTTCAGATATCAGAATGATGTCTGATACCATCTTCAAAGCCTTTCTGTAGTTACTTTAATTCTTCTTAAGAAAGCAATATTCTTTCTCCTAAAGAAAAAGCTAAACCCAGTTTTCCACATTAAACTCCCCCAAAATGAGGTTGCAAAAACTACTTCTACAGCAGGAATAAAATATTCTATACAAATATTGTGCATACTTTAACAATAGAGAGTTCAGAGATGCCTGTTTTCACTTACAAACAGGGACAGGGTAATTCTTTGTTAATTTTGTCTGCTCTTTATTGAAATAGTTATGAAAGAAGGAAGAAGAAACATGCCTCAAGCTTTGCCAATATCCAAACAAAACAAACAGCAGCAGGGTTTGTTTTCACTTAAGTTTCATTATAGTTCATATATAGAGAATTAGTGCAACTTAAAACTGGTTTGTATTTAAACCCATGTGTATGACAAGACTAGCCAACACGCTCATTTGCTAGTGGAAAAGTTTTATTCCTGCCATTGTTTCCTCGTGTAAAGTGTTTTCATATATTCTGGGAATCTTTTTCCTAAAGCAAAAGTATATCTTAACAAATTAGCAGAGCTGAAACAAAAGCCCAGACAAGAAATCTGAACTTCCAGCAGTTTGCAACTGGCTTTACAATTCTATGGCTAATGTTCCTCCACTTTGATAACTGAACCTGGGTAAGGGTGGCGAGAGAACACCAATCAATCACCCAATGAACAAGAAATACAACCTTGGCAAGGCTTTGGCAGCATTGAAAGCCAAAGACACAGCCAGGAGCAAGCTGTGTTTTCCCCAAGTCAGGAGAGGTTACTAAACTGAAAGTTCTTGCTGTTCCTCATGCTGCTTGTGCAGTTTGGCAGCTGACTCATTTCCTATTAATTCGTGTTATGGCTCACTGGAGGCCACCAACATATACAACCTTAATGACAATCAGCAAGAGAAAATATTTAAATTCAGCAAAGGACACAAATTGTAGGTATCTAAAATGCAAACAACTCCCCACCAATACATGACTGGTACATTACATAACACACCTGTGAGAGCTTGGATGTTATCTGGAAAACACATCCAGGCAGAGAGATTAATTTTGTAATTCTTAGTCCCTTCATGAGGATTCGAGGTGTTCAGTTATTTTAGGGTGGTGTTCAGCACTTCAAAAAAGCAGTTTAGAAAGAAACAGCATTATATCTAGCAGCTAATTAACATGTTTCAGACAATTTATACAGAAAATGCACGCTCAAACACTATGTTTCAATTCTTTGTTACCTTGTTCTAGTTGCAGGATCATTCCAGTTTTATACTATCCAGGGGAAAATGCTGAGTAAGATGTGTGAAAGGGCAATTAGGCTTGCAATTAGCAGAGGGAGTGACAGATTTTCTTACTGAAGTGGAAAATAGAGGAGAGCTCTCCAGAGTCAGTTTTCTACACTGTTTATATGTTGTGGTTTAGGAATAGTGTTCCCCAACTTAGTGTTCGCACTGAAACACTCCAAAGCAGACCCCATTTGATTGCTTCTTGCTTCCCCTTCCCCTTCCCACTGTGGCAGGATGGAGAGGAGACTTGGAGGCAGAACAGGTAAAGATCACGGGTTGAGATAAGAACAATTTCCTGGAAACAGCAATAACATAAGAAATGAACACTAACATCAACCATATTAATAACAGTGTCCAAGAGAAACCAGGACAGTGTATTAACCCTTACTCAAGAACTTTTAAGACCAGATCAGTCAAGAAGCTTCTATAAATCAACCATGAGTTCAGCTAAGCTGACTTAGCAAGGAATCAGAGGATAACATTGAAATTGTTCAATGACATTTATGCCATAAATTCATTGTGGAGCTTTCCAATAAATATTAGATCTCTGTTTCCATGGATTTCACAGCAGTTTTCAAAGTAAGCAAATTACCCCTCCATATTTTTCCAGACTCTGGTCATCTCTCCCCCAGAAATCAGACAGGAGGCAGCACAGCCAACTAATACAGCAGGCAACAAGTGACACAACTCATCACCTGCTGGTTGTAATGAAAGTCGTGACTGTCAGCCTGAAAGGCAAAAGGCTCCATGTTTCAGCACTGCTACACCAGCTGATTCCTGCCTGGTTGATTAGAAAAAGAGGAACAACAGCAATCTGGGAAGGACCTTCCATAGGCAGAGTTTGCCATGGAATTTCCACCACACATGTGCTTCAAAAAGAGGCCTTCCAGCTGGGAAGCAACAGATATGCTATGAAGTGGATGGGTATCAGAGCAGACATGAAAGTGGCAAAGTGTTAGAACAAAAGAATCAATCAAAATTGCCAGAATGCAGTGCTTTCACAATGCTTTTCAGAAATGGGAATAAAAAAAATAATATTTGAAAGGGTCTTAAGGACTACTGGAAGCAAAACACCGTGAAAAATATTGCTTAGAGTCATAGCACTTAAAATAAAACATTCAGGACAAGAACAAAACCATTACTTTCACGATACACTAATAAACCCTTAAGAGAAAGCAAACTCCAACTAAAGAAATATGCAGGTGATGTTCTCTAGATCAGTATGTGCCATTACAGCCTATAAACATTTGGAAAAAGCAATTGGTCAAATTTGTTCCAGCTCCTTTAATCTCTAAACAGAGAAGCTTATCTTTTCAAGTCAAGACTAATGAAAAAAGAATGTCTTCAACCTAATAGGTCAAATGTAAACAGGTTTAAAATTAAACCACTTCCAAGACATTAGAAGTGACACTATCCACATGACTGTTCACACTCCTCTTCCTCATCTGGAAGAGGAAATCCAGACCTGCCCCCAAGTCTCCTGCCCTAGTTTTGTTCCTAACCAAAGCGACCATTGCTAAACTGAGCACATATAATCAATTTATGTGGCAGGGTTAATAACACTCAGTGCTATCACTGTGATTGAAAAAGAAGCTGAGAGTTGTGTGTTGTTTAGAGAGCCTTAGATAGCAAGATTCTTTCTTGGGAACTGAGTGATCAGTCTGCTACTAACACCGTTTCCAGCCCTACTTCTGCTGCACCTTTAACATTCAATTCCTCTCTACAGGTTTCTGCAGTTTTACCAATGGTTGGATAAAAAGCTGTCCTGCTTGAAGGTCCTCCAAATATTTGTATTTAGATGTTGTGTCTTGCCCTCAGTCTCCTCCATTAAAATCTAGAAAACCCAAACCAAACAAATACAACCTCTCCCCTGCACCCCACTCAAACAGTTACTGCAACAAATACTGAATCAGAATCAAAGCACATAAGCTCTTGGTGATGGGAACTAAAAAAGTCAGTAATTATGAAAAGTATTTCACAAAGAAATTTATGGACCTGAATGACAGCAGAGACAAGCTAGTTTTTTGATTAAATTTTAGCCAGAAACTTTCTGCCATTTTGTACAGCCTGATATACAAGTACTTGGGTCATACTGTTGCTCCCAGAGATTCAAAGCCTGCAATTTCATGGCCACTGAGCTCATTGAACAGCACAAGCCATGAGATGCCAAATTCCTTCTGCAAAGCAATGAAGGATCTCAGATTTTTCCTGAACAGTCACTGAGCCCTCAGTGTATTGCTGGGTATGACCTTCAATTCCCCCTTCATTAACAAATGGTATGACTTCGTATCCCAGCAAATCTGCTGGCTTCAGCAAGCTGAGCTACAAGAATGCAAGCTGTATGCAAATAGCCCAATTATTTTCCTCTATCCATTAAATCCAGCCTAACCTGAATAAGGACTGATCAATTACAATTTATTTCAGTGTTTTCTGAAATTTTTATTTCAGAGGACTTCTGTTTCCCAATCAAGATTTTACATTAGAGCTACCCTTTCATGCCACAAAAACAAACACAAGTGTAAAATTTTTTTCACTCAACTTCAAAGAGTTGAAAGCTTACTAGGAATTATCTAGACCATCAACTGAATCTGCAAACTTCAATTTGAACTGTGTGAAAATATCAGATGATGTTAAACTTCAGCTACATTTATGACTGTGTCACTGAATGCACCTTTTGATAGAGCTCAAAGCACTTCTGGAGTAGCCAGTACTACACAAGCATTGGAAAGAGTGATGGGAAGTTGGGCAGTAGGACTTAACTTCTGCTACTGAGGAACCAGCAGCAGGGCCAAGCACGCTCATCACACAGCCAGTTCAAAGGCACAAAGTGAGGTCAGCCCACCTTACTGAGTATGGCCAGAAGAGTCCAGCTCTATCTTATCTTCACTCTTCCATTAAAGTAGCTGCAGGCAGCAATATGATCTCCTCCAGACTGTTCTGCAAGCAAAACAAGCCCTGTCCTCTCAGCCTTTGCTTTCAGGTAAGTGCTTGAGTCCTCGACCATCTCTGATGATGCTTCATTTGACTGATTTCATCTTCTGTGGACTGGTGAGCTCAAACCAAACCCAGTAGAGAGGGTGTGGCTTCACAGGTGCCCAAGAGAAAGAACTACTTTCCTCAGTTTGTTGACCACATTTTTGCTAATACAGCCCAGCCTCAGGCCATTTTCTCCAGCCAGTTGATATTCCCCCTGCCCTCAAGCAGATCAGTCATTCCACTTAGTTTGGTATTATCCATAAACTTGCTGAGAACACACTCTATAGCATCCACCTGCGTTATTAATTTGGATTTTAAACAGCGTTGGCCCCAGTATCAGTGCCCGAGGGATACCAGTGGTAATTGGCTGCTGGTTGAAATTTGTGCAGCTGTTAACCTGCTGATTCATATTGTAACCAATCATCTCACTTCTGAAATGCATTTTATAGTGTGAAAAAATAATTTTAAAAAAAAGTTAATTAAAAACCTTCTTTATGAAAACACTTCCCAACATTTATCCTCAGAGGCTTGTTTCCTTGAAGTACAAGTCCATGTGGCACAAGTTCAGGACTTCATGTTGCTGTACCAAGAAGTACCTCATACTCCCCGTGATGCCACAGTTCAGGGAATTATTTATACCAAGAGCTGCTTGGAGCTGCAAGCTGCAAAGTGCAAGCTTTAGGACAGTTTGTCAAGCTTACCATAGAGAGATGAACAGCTTGTCCTAGCTTCAGCTGGGATAGAGTTCATTTTCTTCCAGGTAGCTGATAAAATGACATATTTTGGATAAAAGATGAGAATAATGCTGATAACACACTGATGTTTCAGGTGTTGCTGAGCACTCCTTACCCTAAGTCAAAGACTTTTCAGTGTCTCAGGCTCTGCCAGTGAGCAGGTGCACAAGAAGTTGGGAGGGAGCATGGCCAGGACTGCTGACCTGAACTGGTCAAAGGGATATTCCACACAACAGAACATCATGCTCAGTGTATAAACTGGGAGAATTTGGCCTTCTCTGGGACGGGAATCTGTCAGTGGGTGGTGAGCAATGGTATTCTGCATCCCTTGTCTTTCTTTCTGTGGTTTTATTACTCTCCCTTTTTGTTCTCTTTCCCTCCTTTTTTT
>VZRX01004194.1:242-21844 GCA_013398075.1 Notiomystis cincta | reverse complement strand
TGGGAGGAGTGGCAGATCCCTCTCCCCTGAGGGCCATGTGGCCCTTCAGAGGAACCTCGGCCGGTTGGAGAGATGGGCAGAGAGGAAACTTCTGTATTCAACAAGGGCAAGCGCAGGTGCTGCACCTGGGCAGGAACAGCCCCAGGTAACAGCACAGCCTGGGAGTGACCTGCTGGAGCAGCTCCGTGCGGAAGGAACTGGGGCTCCTGGTGGACACCGAGCTGTGCCTGAGCCAGCAGAGTGTCCTGGGGCCAAGAGGGATCCTGCGGCTCGTTGGGAAAAGCATTCCCAGCAAGTCAGGGAGGGATCCAGTCCTGCCCCTCTGCCCAGTCCTAGGAGACACCTCTGGAGTGCCGTGTCCAGCTCTGGATCCTCAGCTGGATCCCTCAGCAGGGACAGGGAGCTCCTGGAGCGGGGCCGGCAGAGGCTGCAGAGCTGAGGAAGGGCCTGGAGCATCTCCGTGCCCAGGAAAGGCTGAGGGAGCCGGGGCTGCTGAGCTGAGATGGGGCCCAGGGAAAGGGGCCCTCAGCCCTAGGTGTCCCAGTCCCTGTGTCCCTGTCTGTCCCTGTGACCCCTGTCTGTCCCTGGGTGCAGGGAGAGCTCCAAGCTGGGCCCAGGCTCTGCTCCCTGGGTGTCCCAGCAATGGCCCCAGAGCCACGGGCAGGGGCTGATCCCGGGAATTCCCTGCACAGGAGGCAGAACTCCTGCCCTGGGCAGTGCCCAGCCCCGAACAGAGACCGGAGAGGGGCTGGAGTCTCCTCACCGGGAATATTCCAGGACTGTCAGGAGGTAATCCTGTGCCCTGTGCTCTGGGATAGCCCTGCTGGAGCAGGGAGGTGGCACCAGGTACCCCCACTCTGCTCCCTTCCAGCCCGACCCGTTCTGGAACTCTGTGATTCTGTGGCCCGCGGGGAAGCTGCGGTGGAACCCGGGGATTTCCTGCCGCTCCGACCGGCATCAGCCCCTTCCCCGTGACTGACAGCTGTCAATCACTGCGGGGGTTTCCTGCCGCTCCGACCGGCATCAGCCCCTTCCCCGTGACTGACAGCTGTCAATCACTGCGGGGGCTGCCGGCCGGCGGGGGCCGCTGTGGCGGCGGCGGAAGCGGAGGAGGAAGAGGAAGCGGCGCTTCTTGGCGGCAAGGAAAGGCGGCGGCGAGGGAGGGCAGGAGCGGCGGCGGGCGAGGGCCGCTCCGAGCGGAGAGCTCCAGCTCCGCTGCGGGAGGCGCGGGAAGGACCGGGCCGGCCCCGGTGTGCGGCGGCCCAAGCGGGGCTCTCGTGTCCCGCTCTCTCCCTTCCCTTCTCCCCCCGGTGCCGCCGGCTCTCCCGGCGCTCCGTCTCTCCCGGTGCGGGGATGGAGCTGGCGGGCGGCAGCACCATCTCGCTGTGGACCGTGGTGGCGGCCGTGCAGGCGCTGGAGCGCAGCGTGGCCGCACACGCGTCCCGCCTCTTCAGCCTGGAGCACCGCGCCGGGAACAGCGAGAAGAAGCACCTGGACTGCGAGAAAATGGTCGGGGAGTTCGGGAACCAGCTGGAGAGCAAGTGCGCGGCGCTGGGAACCCTCATGCAGGAGTACGGGCGGCTCCAGCGGCGCCTGGAGAACATGGAGAACCTGCTGAAGAACAGGAATCTCTGGATCCTGCGGCTGCCCCCCGGCGTGGAGGTCCCCAAGGTAACGGATGGGTCTTTACAGGGTCTGGGGGGCACAGGGACAGCGCAGAGGCTCCTCTGCTCCTCGCCTCTCCCGGCTGCCTTCTGCCGTGGAAATCATTCCACGATCCCTGCCAAGATTGCTCCTGTCGCTTGTCGTGCGAAGGCACGGAGCAGGAAGTGGTGCTCCTGTGTATTGTTATATTCAGCTAGTTTTTCCTACAAAAGCATGGGTTGTCGCCAACAACAGGAAGTTCTTCCCCACTCTGAGATCCCCAATGGGATCAGGCTCCACACAGGGGGAAGTAGGAATATTGCGGAATTCACGATTCAACTCCCAAAGTTTAGCAAAGATCCAAACTGTTACTCTGTGTCCAGAGAATGCCCCAAGGCAGGAATTTTCTTTCCCTGACACCTCTTAGCAGGGATAAATAGGGAGGAGGATTCTCTGCGTTCCGGGAATGGTGCTGAGTGTGTCGCTTTGGGGATTGCAGGCCCCAGCTGTGGCGTTGGAAAACGATTCCACTGGCTTTCCCACTCAGGAGTGGGAGAACCTGGAGGAGTGGCAGAGGGAGCTGTATGGAAAGGTGCTGACAGGGAAGAGAGACGCCCTGGTCCTGCTGGGTGAGTGAGTGTTGCTGTTGGGTCGGTTATCAGCACTTTGTGGTGAGGGGAAGCAGATGGGTGGCAGCACGGTGAGGGCAGTGCCGGTGTTCCGGGGCTCTCCGTGCTGCCCGGCCGTGTGTCGTAGCCGATGGAGCTGGTTTGGGGAGCGCAGCTGGGTGTGTTCCTCCCTGTGGATGCAGCATGGACACATTCCTGTCCCTCTTCCTTGTCAGACGATGTCATCTCCGAACCTGCCCTCCTGTCCCGGCTCCAGGGAGGAGAAGCGCCCTGCAGTGAGGAGGAGGCGGCTCCCGGGGAGGTCCCAGCAGAACCAGGTGCAGGCAAGGGATGAATTAAAGCTTTCATCATGGGGCTGAGGTGCTGGCACCAGACAGAGCCTGGCACAAGGTGATGGTCCTGCTTTGCTCAGAGGGAACTTCTTGGATCTCGGAAGGATCAGGTTCAGGGCAAGTAACAGAGGGTGAGGAAAAATGTAGCAGGTTTGACTTTTAGGATTACGAGTCAGGAAGAAATCCTTGGCTGTGAGGATGGTGAGGGCTGGCAGAGGGTGCCCAGAGAAGCTGTGGCTGCTCCTGGATCTCTGGAAGTGTCCAAGGCTGGGTTGGATGGGCTTGGAGCACCCTGGGATAGCAGAGGGTGTCCCTGCCCATGGCAGAGGGTGGAACATGATTATCCTGAGGATCCCTTCCAACCCAAACCCTCCTGGCATTCTGTGATCTGATTCCATGATTTCTGTGGTTGGCAGAGGCTCTGCTGTTTGAACTCGATGTGAGCAGCTGGGACAGCAGAGAAGCACAGGAAAACCAGGAGGGAAGACCAGGACTGGCTGGACCTGGCCATGGTGAGCCATGGTTGTGGAAGGGGCTGTGCTCCAGGGTGTGGAGGACCCTCTGGAACTGGGGGGCACTGGGGCAACCACTTCCCTGCAGGGCAGAGCAGAGCTCCCAAAAGAAGGAATGGGAGGTGTTGGAGAGGTTGTGTGAGGCAACAAGGTGGGTGAGTGGGCACAAACTTCCTGGGGCAGCAAGGGTGGAGTCCAGTGGTGCTGCAATAACCAGTAAAGGAGTCTCCTGTTTCCCAGTAATGGAGTTCCCTCTTTTCCTCAGCAGACTGCAGCATTCCAGAGCTGAGCTTGGCGGTCTCCGTGAAGCGGGAAGAGGAGGAAGAGCTGCATGCGAAGGAGCGGGGAGCCATGAAGGGTGTGGAGTTTTCCGAGCCTGGTGTGGGTGAGTTCCACAGCAATCCCAATTCCTGTGCTGCTGGAGATGTGGGAATCCCTGCCATTCCTGCTGTGGGACAGGGTGTGCTGAGATGTGGGGCTGAGGGGAGAGGGCAGGAGCCCTGCTGAGGTGAGGAGTGGGCAGGAAGCCTAAGGAGAGTTATTGTTGGGAAGGTGCTGGGAAGATGAGGCACTGCAGGTGAGGAGACTGGTGTACCTGGAATGAACCCCTTGGAGCACGAGGAATCTTTACGCTGAGAACAATTCTCAAGGCTTTCTCCATAGGTGATGTTAGGCCAGAGTATCTGGGGAGAGCTGGGTGAAGTTCTGGGATGTGGCAGTCAGGAACACGGTCCAGGCTGGAGAGGTGGAGAGCTTCTGTGTTGGGAAAGAAGGAATGTGTCCATGTGTCCTGGGACAGGCGTGGCAGAGAGGGGACACACACAGGGCTGTGCCTGCTGAGCACAGCAAGAGCTGAAGGAACCCAGGAAGGGGCATTCAGCCAAGCAGGGCAAACTGGGCAGTCACAGAATGTTGCAATGGTTTGGGTTGGAAGGGACCTGAAGGATCATCCCATTCCCACCCCTGCCAGGGCAGGGACACCTCCCACTGTCCCAGGCTGCTCCAAATCCTGTCCAACCTGGCCTTGGATGCTCCCAGGGATCCAGGGGCAGCCACAGCTGCTCTGGGCACCCTGTGCCAGGACCTGCCCACCCTCCCAGGGAAGGATTTCTGTCGTGTGTGTGAGCCCAGAAGGCTCCACTGACCTGAGGGTCCTGTCTTGTGTCCTTCACAAGGACCTCCTGCCCTTCCTGCTCAGTGTCCTGATGAGCAGTTTGGATCTGTCCATTCAGAGGTTTTTCCATGGATTCTGGTCAAACTGCTCCTATAATATTTTTAACTTATTCTTTGAGCCTTCAGGGCAGGGAATTTGTTTCTAGCTATTTGAAAAATGCAGATTAAATTTGCAGCAGTAAAGACTTGACTTTTAATAAAAATAACATTAAGCCTGTGAAGTTCTAAATGCTTTTTTTCAACCTCTTTTATTTTTCAAATCATTTTACCTGCTGTAAATTGTAGTTTGTAGTATTGTACCTTACAGATGCTGAGAAAGAAGTTGGCCTCAAATAAAAAAAAACAGTGAGGTTCAATTGTTTTTAATTTTTTTTCAATACTGTGATGGAACCTGAGCAGGAGGATGGTTCTCCATGTGTGTATCTAAGATCCAAACAGGCCTGAATTCTAAAAATGTCTAAAACCAGGGTGTAAATAAGCTCCCAATAAAATTCTCACTCAGATCATGTCAATCTTGCAGCCAGCAAAACATTTTCAGTGTCGTGGTGGGTTAAATCCAGAAAGAGAAAAAATGTTTAGTTTCTGTTTTGTTTTGTGGGTTTTTTATTTTTAATTTCTAGGTGTATTTTACTTGTGTTTTGACAGCAGCTGTTTGTTCTGGAACACAAGTTCAGGGCAGTTGTTGCCCTCCAGAGTCCCTGTCAGTGCTGTCACAAGAGTAGCAGAATATTGCAAATTATAGAGAGATTTAGACCTGAATATAGAGAATGGAAAGAAGGGAATATGTAAATAAACAGAATTAACAAATCAAAACAGCTAAATAATAATGACCTCATAATTATTTAGGTCACATGGAAATCACCTTCCCATGGAAAAGTTTATCCTTACTGGTTCAGCATAAAATGTGGGTTTTCAGTCAAAATGCTCATTTGTGAAGAGCATTTTTAGCTTGTTCTTATCCAGGAATCCGTGGGTTCTGCAGGCTGTCAGATGATTTGAATGGAGTTGTTTCCTCCCAAGGAATTCCATGGAATCAATAGTTTATCTCACATCAGAATTCCATGGAGACATCAAACCTCTCGTTGGGGTTCCTGCTGCAGTTCATCTCCTTGTGGATTTAATCTTTGGATACAGAAACCAACTTCCAATCACAGTCTGCTTGGTCAGATCTTACTCAGGAGCAAATGAGTTTAGAACTTTCCCTAAAATTGTGGCTGATTTGCTGCTTTAGCCCTGGAAGAGGGAAAATTACACTCTGTGTTGTTTTGGTCCAGGTAGAACTTGGTTCATTTTATAGCTTCATTTTTTTTCCACCTTCTTAGTGCCCTAAATTGCAGGATAATGTTGAGGCAAAGGCTTTCTGCTGGTAGAGGGCAGGGTTAGGTGGGATATTGGGAAGGAATTCCTGGCTATGAGGGTGGAGAGGGGCTGGGACAGAATTCCCAGAGAAGCTGTGGCTACCCCTGGATCCCTGGAAGTGTCCAAAGCCACGTTGGATGGGGCTTGGAGCACTCTGGGATAGTGGAAAGTGTCCCTTGGCAGGGAATGGCACTTGGTGGGCTTTAAGGTCCCTTCCCACCCAAACCTTTGTGGGATTCTATAAGAGCAGGAACTATTCTGGGATAAAGAGGCAAAGTTGTGGCCCCATAAAGCAGTGGAGGGATGGTTGTGATACCCTTGTGACCAGGATTTCCTGAGTTCCATTTGGGATCATCTCAGCAGCACTCCTGGATTATTCTACAGACAACCTGAGGGCCCTTTGTGGGCTGTTTCTGTATTTTACATGCTCCATGTTTCAGCTTTTTGAAGTTTCTACAGTTTTTGAAGCTGCCTTTGATACCAGAGGTGACACAGTATTTACACAGTTTCTCTGTTCTAGCCTAGCTCTCCTGAATTTCAGAGACAAACACATGTATTTATAACAAATCTTGGAGCTATTTTGGGATTTGTGTTGTTTGAATTGCAAAAAAAGAATCCCAAATTCAAGACAAAATGTAAAGTGACCCAGAAAGGCGCTGCTTTTCCAGACCGAGAGGAAGAATAGAGATTGTCCCTGTGCACAGGCAGAGTGGTGCTTGCAGAAATCACAGAACCACGGAATTGTTGAAGTTGGAAAAGGCCTCTGAGTATCACATCTAATAATTTCTGAGCACTGCCAAGGCCACCACTAACCCATGTCCCCAAGTGCCACGTCCACATGGCTTTTAAATCCCTCCAGGGATGGGAATGGGCACCCTGTGCCAGGGTTTGGCAACCCTTTCCAGAAGGAGTTTTCCCACTACCCAACCTAAATGGATAGAGACCACAGTCCCTCAGAGCTCTGAAAGAATCCACAAGTGCTTCATGGCTCTGAGAGGATCCTTGATCCCTCATAGCTCTGAGGGGACTCCAGTCCCTCACAGCTCTGAGAGGATCCCTGATCCCTCATGGCTCTGAGAGGATCCTCAATCCCTCACAGCTCTGAGAGGATCCCTGATTCCTCATGGCTCTGAGGGGGCTGAACCCATTCCCTCACTGCTCTGAGGGAATTGGCTCTCATGGCTCTGAGAGGATCCCTGATCCATCAGGGCTCTGGGCTGAACCCATTCCCTCACTGCTCTGAGGGAATTGGCACTCATGGCTCTCGGTGGACTCTCTGATCCCTCGGCTCTGCAGGGGTTCCTCTTCCCTTATGGCTCTAGGTGGACCCCGTTCCCTCACAGCTCTGAGGGGCCCCCGTTCCCTCACAGTTCTGAGAGGACCCCAGTCCCTCACAGCTCTGAGGGGATCCCATTCCCTCACAGTTCTGAGAGGACCCTGTTCCCTCACAGCTCTGAGGGGGATCCCATTCCCTCACAGTTCTGAGAGGACCCCAATCCCTCACAGTTCTGAGGGGCCCCCGTCCCCTCACAGTTCTGAGAGGACCCCAGTCCCTCACAGCTCTGAGGGGATCCCATTCCCTCACAGTTCTGAGAGGACCCTGTTCCCTCACAGCTCTGAGGGGGATCCCATTCCCTCACAGTTCTGAGAGGACCCCAATCCCTCACAGTTCTGAGCGGGCCCCGTCCCCTCACAGTTCTGAGAGGACCCCAGTCCCTCACAGCTCTGAGGGGATCCCGTTCCCTCACAGTTCTGAGAGGACCCTGTTCCCTCACAGCTCTGAGGGGGATCCCATTCCCTCACAGTTCTGAGAGGACCCCAATCCCTCACAGTTCTGAGCGGGCCCCGTCCCCTCACAGTTCTGAGAGGACCCCAGTCCCTCACAGCTCTGAGAGGATCCCTGATCCCTCACAGCTCCAAAAGGATCCCTGATCCCTCACAGCTCTGAGAGGATCTCTGATCCTTCGATGCTTTGAGGGCACCCCGTTCCCTCACAGCTCTGAGGGGCCCCCGTTCCCTCACAGTTCTGAGAGGACTCTGTTCCCTCATGGAGCGCTGTGGGTCGAGGTGTGGGTGCACGTGTGGCCAGGACACGGTAATGGCGGCCTGGGGCGCGGTGGGTGGCGAGAGAGCTCCATGGTGCCCCCCGGCCGCCCCTCACCTGCTGTCCCCGCAGGGCCGGACACCGCCGGACACAGCGCCCAGGCGCCGGCGGAGGGCGGGAAGCGGCCGAGTGCCCGGAGCTGCGAGGAGCAGGACAGGAGAGGGAATCCCGCGGAGACCGGCACCGGTGAGTGGCAGCAGGGCCGAGGGGCGGGAGAGGGACGTGGGACACCGAGCACCCGCCAGGCTTTGGGAACGTCTGGGGTGTGGGTGGTGTTGTGGCCTGGGACAAAGGAGGCTCAGGGGGGACTCTGTGGCTCTGCACAACTCCCTGACAGGAGGGGGCAGCCGGGGGGGATTTGGGATCTGCTCCCAGAGAACAGGGACAGGAGGAGAGGGAACGGCCTCAGGCTGGGCCCGGGGAGGTTTAGTTGGCTATTGGGAAAATTCCTCCCTGGAAAGGGCTGTCCTGCCCTGGCACAGCTGCCCAGGGCAGTGGTAGAGTCCCCATTGCTGGAGGGATTTAACAGCCTGTGTGGATGTGGCACTTGGGAACATGGGGCAGTGGTGGCCTTGGCAGTGCTGAGGGAACAGTTGGCCTGTTCCTTAAGGATGACCATAAAGGGCTTTTCCATCCTCAACAATTCCATGATTCTATGACCAGCATCTCTCCAAGGTGCTTGCTGTGCTGAGTGTGGTCTTCCAGATGCAGCTGTCAGACATTCCATCTCCACCAGCCTTTCCAGGACCATCCCACCTTCCTTTTGCTCTCCTGGGGAATCCACCAGCCCCCTTGGTCTGTGCTGTAAAGGTGCAGAGCACTGGCCTGTCTGCTTTGCTTTATTTATTCCACAGACTTTTGTTTCCTTTTTTTCAACAAGTTTCATGACTTACTCTCTAAGAACTCTCTTATGAGTGTTTGATGGATGAGAAGTGGTGTGTGACTGAGAGGGATTGAAAAGGAAACAACAGAACTCCAGCGGCGCCAGGAGAGAAACGAAACTCAAGGACAAGATTTTGAGTGGCTCTGGCCTCTCCTGGGGCCATGGAGAACGTGTTTTCACTTGCATGAAAATTTTGTGTGTTTCTCAGGCTCAAACATCTGCTGAGGGTTTTGTAACCAACATTTCAGGTCTGTTCAAGAGGCCTTGGCCAGCAGGAACTAGAACTGGAGTGAGATTTTCTCTGGAATGTGAGCTAGAACAGAGCAGATCTGCCTGGGCTGGGCTGACAATTGTAATTAATTTGGTATGGTATTAAAACAACACTGGTTCCTGTTAACAGAAGACAGCATAATCCAGATTAAGCAAGAGGAAGAGCTGTGCACTGCAGGTCGGGAGGAGGAGGCTGCAGAAGCTCCTGAAGAGCCCTGCCCAGGTGAGTAACTGCATACCTTGGAGGAAAATGAAACAGGGATTAAATTCCAGGTTGTGTGTGGGTTTTTTCCCCACCCCTGCTCATGTATTCCAAATCTTGCAGATTGCCAGCAGTCCTGACAGGTGAGGGCTGGTGTTGCCCCTTTCCCTTCTCAAAGACATTTTGGAGTTCATGGATGCATGGCTGGTTTTTATCCAAGTGTGGATTAGGAGATGTTTCATCCTCTCCTGAATTCCCTCAAGTTGCCTTGGCCCTCCTCCCTTCCCTTCTGGGGTTTTCCTGGATGAGAAGGAGCACACAGATTCCTCAGAAAGGCTGCAGAGCCCAGGGCCCTGTTCTTTGCCCTCTCACTTGGAAGCTCTTTTGTTTGGTTTAAAAATCAGCTGCTCTGCCTTGCAGATTTTCCTCACTCTTTACAAAAGTAGCAGTGCTGCCTGTTGGCTCCACTGGAATTGCACTTGGCTTCCTGTGTTTGTAGCCAACTGGGATTTTTAGACCTTTCCAACAGGTTTCCTTAAAAAACTGGGCTTAGGGGAGCCTGGCTTGGGGGAACAACCTCCAAGCAAAGCCTAGACCAGAGCAGGTTTCCAGCCTTGTGAAATCCTGAGTTTAGGCAGGTATGATACACTTCTCCTGGGCTTTCTCCCTGAGCAGAGCGAGGATTTTACGAGCCTGAGGCATCCAGCCAGAGCAGGAAAGGCAGCGAGGTGGATGCCAGGGAGCTGCCAGGCACAGAGAGTGAGCACCTCCAGAGAGATCCCTGCACAGGTGAGGATCTGCCAAAAACTCCCCTGCAGGAATTACCCCTTAATGGCCCTTCCTGTTGTTCTTCCCTGATGCTTTGTTACCGTTGTGTATTCCCAGAGCTTTGTGTCTTCCCCCGGTGTTTCTCAGTTGTGTAAATTCTCCTCCCCAATGAACAGGATTTCAGACTTATGCAAGGGATGTTTCATCGTGGATTAAACGAGAGGAGGAGCCACCCTGCCCTGAACAGCAGGACTTGGAGAAAGAGCAAATCTCTACAGATCCAAGTACAGGTCAGTAATGGATTTCAGCTGGGATTTTGGGGACAGCAAATCTAGTTTAGAGTATTTTTTAATACTATATGAAATGTCACAGCCTTATGATGTAAACCATGAGAGAACTGGGACAAACCTCAGTCTGCTGGTTAATATTTGGTCACCAAAATTTCTGTTTCTGTCAGCTGAAGAGGCTCCTTCTCCCCTGAGCTGGCCAAAAGCTGTCAGAGGCACTGGCTTGGGCTTGTGTTGGAGCAAGCCCAGAACCGTGCTCAGGCTGCATGGATCGAGTTTGTGCTGCTTTTACCTGGATAAAAACCTGGCTGAGGGCTGGGCCCCAGAGTGCTGGGCAAGGCAGTGACATCAGCTGGTGGCCAGTCACCAGTGGTGTCCCCAGGGCTCGGTGCTGGGGCCATTCTGTTTGATCTCTTCATCATCAGGTGGATGAGGGGATGGAGGGCACCCTCAGCCCTTTTTGTGGACAGGATTCCCTGCCCTGAAGACAAGCTTCTCACTATCCATGCAGTCAGTTCTTCCAGGCTTTTCTGGAAATGGTTTGGAGGCTTTGGGGATTTCTGGTGGTCTTGATCCCCTCCTGTAATCCATTCCCACTCTTTGGCCTCATTCCTGCCTTAGTGCTGTGCTGTTCTTGTCTCCAGGAGCTACAACAAGGATATTTGTCCCAGAAATTGCTGCCCTCTCTGCACATGCCCCCCCCCTTCTCCAGCCAAATCTTGTTCTTTCTCATGGTGTGTTCATCATCATTCCTTGGTTGGCTCCATGGCCATCCAGTTATCAGTGTTTGGGACACACATTCCTTTATTTTCTGGGAATCAGGAGCTCAGTGGGTCTCACTTTGGACAGCAGTTTATAGGGTCTCAAGAGAGTGGGTTTTAATCACAGTGATTTTCCATCCTGGCTGCAATTCGAGTCAGTGGCTTTCTTTGAAAGTTCCATAACAAAAATATTATTCCATTTGGGTTGTTATTCAGGCAAGAAAAATAAGTTTCCAGGGCTGTTCATTAAAAAACAGGTGCTCATTAGACAGCACGAGTTCCTGGGAGCAGAGAGTGCTTCTGGTAAGCCCAGGAGGGGAGATTTAGGTTGGACATCAGGAAAAGGTTCTTCTCCCAGAGGGTGCTGAGCACTGACCAGCCCCAAGGCAGCCAGAGCTCAGGGAGGGTTTGGACACTGCTCACAGGGTGGGATTGCTGGGGTGTCTGTGCAGGGCCAGGGCTTGGACTGGATGGTCCCTGTGGGTGTCTCCCAGCTCAGGAGATTCCATGGCTCTGTGACTCCCTGAGCTGGCTCTGCTCCTGGAGATGCTCAGGGGAGTGTCTGGAGAGCAGCTGGGAGCACTGAGGTGGGACAGGGTCTGCTTTGTCAGGGAGCTCAGACATCTGAGTGAGAGGCTGAATCTGAGGCTGCAGCAGTGGTTTTTTAATGCAGATTTAAAAAAATACAGTTTAAAAAAGTCCTGTTTTCCTGGAGAGATTGTTTCAGTGGCTGCTGGTACTCTGTCCCACCTTCAGTACTACTGATGTGGCTGTGGGCTGGGAGGGACATTCCCAAGGGGACTCCTGAGTTAAAAATGTCTGAAATCTCTCTGTTTCAGATGAAAACTTGAAGAACCATCCAGCAGATTGCTTTGAGAGCAAGACCCGTGACTTAGAGCTACCAGGAAGGCCGGGAGAAGGGTTTCCCAAAGATCCCAGCCATGGAGTGACATGGGACAGTCAGTGGAATTCAGAAATGATGGAAACAACCACCACTGGGAACAGGAGCGGCCTTGGAGGTGATGCTCAGTACAATTTCTTCAGTGCTCAGGAGAAGAGCCTTGAGAAGGGGCCCTGTGTGTACAAGTGTGAGAGAAACTCCCCACAGCAGGACCAGCCTCAGGCACCGCAGGGACCGGGGGAGATGTTTCCAGGATCTGCGTGTGAGAGGGCGTTCCCTCTGCTGCACCCGCACCCGGGAGAGACGGGAATGGGCCCGGGAGAGAAGGGGCTGGGCCTGGGAGAGAAGGGGCTGGGGCTGGGAGCTGCTCCTGCCTCCTTCGAGGGGCCGGGCCCCCGCTCCGAGTGTGCAGAGACTGCCCCGGGCACAGGCAGGCCCCGTGACCAGGACACAGAGGAGCCTGCTGAAAACGAGGAGAGCTTCCCCACGGACACCTCGGGATGCAGCCCCTGCTGGGAGCCGCCCCCGGCCCGGGGCAGCCCAGCCCAGCAGCAGAGCCAGGGCCGGGGCAAGTCCTACATCTGCAGCGACTGCGGGAAAAACTTCGTTTGCCACTCGTGGCTCGTCAGGCACCAGACGAGTCACACGGGGGAGAGGCCCTACAAGTGCTCCAAGTGTGACAAAACCTACAGGAGGAAGGATTACCTGCTGAACCACCAGCGCAGGCACACGGGGGAGAGGCTCTTCCAGTGTCCTCTCTGCAGCAAAAGGTTCGTGCTCAAGAGGAGCCTGCTGAAGCACCAGGAGGGGCACGTGCAGGACACACACATGCAGCTGGTCAGCTGGCCCTGCCGTGACATCAGGGGCTCCGTGATGCATTCCATATAGGACAGCCCCCTCGGTGTCCCTCTCTGGGCTCTGTGCCAGACTCTGGTGGCAGGAGGAGGCTGTGGAACAGCCCCTCCCAGGGAAAAAAGAAGTGGTTGGGGGTTGTTTTCCACGTTAGACAGCATTCACCAGTGCCTGTGGATTTGGGAAGGTGGTGGAGTTTGGAGGTGCTGCTGGCCGTGAGTCCGTGTGGGAGAGAAACCCTGTTGGCATGGAACAATTTGTGATGTGTGTTTCGAAGAAGAGTTGTCTGAAGAGAGAGAAATGTTATCCCAGGAGTCCGGGGTCCTTGGACTGGGCTGGGAACAAGTGAGTTAAAGGTATTAATTGTCCAATAAAGGAGTGAAAAGGTGTCAGGAAACACCCACTTGGGTGAAATGCTTCGGGGAAGGAAGTGTTGCCCCTGTGGCTGTAAGAGGAAACCTCTTTCCTCAGTGGCAAACAGCAAGAAGGCTGCAGAGCCTGGGGGGCAGCTTATTCCCACTGTTAAATCCTGGGGCTCCTCACTGCTGAACCCCAAGGAAGAATTCCTGGAGGGTGAGATCCTTCCTGGGAGCTGTAAAATGCCCAGGGAGCCTGGAATATGATTCCAATTTTGCACAGCCTTAAAGTCGAGTTGCATTTCTTTTCCCACACTGTTAACAGTCTTCTGTGTTTGTTTTGTTTTCCAAATCCTGTGAAAGCAAAACATGGAGATGTTTCAGAAACCTTGGAAACACGGAGTTAAGGAGCTGCTGTGTCCCAAACACTGATAACAGGATCTGCTGGAGAGGGGGGCAGGTGGAGGTGGGGCAGCTCTGCTCCTCCAGCCTCCTCCCACTCTCCAGGGGGAAGAAGCTCCCAAGGTTTGTAGATTCCCGTGGTCAAAAAGCAATGACAGGTGGCAGAGGGGTCCAAAAAATCTCACAAAGTTTTATTAGCAAATTCCACACTCAGTGTGGGAATTGGTATTTCTGCCCTTACCTTCTGGTAAGGAAGAGAAATAAAAGAGTAAAAGAAAAGAGGGAAGAGAGAGGAGATCAGTAAAGGGGAGATCCCCAGTCCTGCTCTGGCATCCCTCCAGCTGACAGAGTGTCCCAGACCCCAGAGGAGCCCCTGTGAACCCGGTATCACCCTTCTCCAGCCGAGTTTTCTGCATCCTGGGGCTGCTTTCTTCGCTCTGGTTGCAAACTCGTGGGCAGACCCAGTTCATCCCTCTGGATCCTCCTAGAAATGGGTCAGGGGGTCTTTGGTGGTTCTGATCCCTCCCAGCTTGATCAGCCTTTGTTGGACACTCCATGCCCTGTGCTGTTCCACGCTGTGCTTATCTCCAGGAGCCAGAACCAGGGTATTTGTCCCAAAAATGAGGTGCCCCAGCTCTGTGGACCCCCTTCTCCAGCCACATCCTGCCCTTGCCCTTGGCTGGCTCCACAGCTGTCAGCTGAGACACACACCCCCTTATCTCCTGGCCTTCTTCAGAATCCAGAGTGATAAACCCAGGCCTGAGAAATGATCAGCTTGGGACTCTTCAGCAGAATGCAGGGAAAGAGAATTACTGGAGAATTTAGGTAGGAAAAAGCGTGGTAGAGACAAACAAGGCCCCAGGGAGGAAATAGAAGGGGGGAAAGAGCTGAATTATTGCTGTCAGTGAAAACTGAGCAGCTGCAGAAAGAGTTACAGGAAAAGGAGGAAGAAAAGCCCAAAACTGGAAAAATTAGAGGGGCTGCAAATACCAGAGGGTCTCCCTTTGCAGCCACACCCTGTTCCAGGTTTGGGACACAGCAGCACATTAACCCCTTGGTGCCTGGGATGCCACACCCCATGGCACTGCCCACAGGCTGTTGGGACCCACAGCTCTCCTTGGGGCCAACTCGGCTGCAATTCCAGAAATTCCCTTTCCTGCCACAGCAGGAATTTGCCATTGTGGTGCTTTAATAATTTTTAATTCAAAGGGTGCAGGTGCTTCATGGAGTCAGTGCACTGTAGCCTCTGGAATTTTTGGGGGTTAATGTTGGCAGATTCCTGCTTCTCACCCAGGAGCCATAAATTAACCTGAGCAGTTTGGCACAGCAGCATTTGCTCCAGGGGGTTTAACCCTTTGCCCTCCAGGTCCTACACCAGCATCCTGCTGTTTAATACTGGATATTGTGCTCCCACATATATTAAACATTTTATTATTTTTTGACAAAGACAAGCTGGAATGTGAATGTCCAGGCCATTATTCTGGGTGCATGGGTAAGATTGCACTTGCTGGATGTCTGGCTGTTGAGGTTTCCCTGTCTGCCCATCCAGGAGCCTCTCTGGAGGCACAGCTGAGCATCCCCTGAGCTGGGACCTGAGCAGATGGATCTCTGATCCCACACCAAACTCACAGGTCTGATCCCACACTCACACAGGTCTGATCCCAAACTCACAGGTTTGATCCCAAACTCACACAGGTCTGATCCCACACTCACACAGGTTTGATCCCACATTCACAGGTTTGATCCCACACCACTCTCACAGGTCTGATCCCACACTCACAGGTCTGATCCCACACTCACAGGTCTGATCCCACACTCACAGGTCTGATCCCAAACTCACACAGGTCTGATCCCAAACTCACAGAGGTCTGATCCCAAACTCACACAGGTTTGATCCCACACTCTCAGGTTTGATCCCACACCCCACTCACAGGTCTGATCCCACACCCCACCCACACAGGTTCCCTCGCAGACTCCATCCCACATTCCCCACAGCAGAGCCTCGGGCACCTGGATCCTTACAATGATTTAGTCTTGATCCCGCAGCAGGGGAACAGCTCCAGTGGTGCCTTGGCAGGGCCCGCATAACAAAGGGATTCCACCCTCCTCCCCGGGCTTTCCTCCCCTCACAATCTGAACCGAAATGTGGGATGATCAGCCCCTGCTGTGTCCCGGAGTGTCCCTTTTGTTATGGGAAGGTGGAGCAGTTCCCTGGCACTTCCCGGCCCCGGCCTCGGGCTCCCGATTCTTTCCCTCCGCAGCTCCCGGGATGCTCCTGCAGATCAACCCCCCGGCTCGGATGGATCGGGATCGTTTTCCACGAGCCATTTCCCCTTCCACCCCCAGGCCCAGGAGACTCGGGGGGTGTCGGAGGAGGTAAGGAATGACCTTTCCCCGGTTCCCGGGATCCCTCCCAGGTCCTATCCCGTCCCTCAGGGCCACAGCCGCGTTTCGGAGCGGGGCACTCGTGGCAGCCAGGGCTCCAAGGAGTTAAGGCTGTTGTGTCCCGAGCCCTGATAAGGAGCAGGAGGGAACAGGATGCGGTGGAGAGGGGCCACGGCAGCTCGGGCAGCGCTGTTCCAGCTCCTCCTCGGGACGCAGAGACGCAACAAACGCGGGACAAGGCCAGCGGCGAGGTCAGCACGGGGGATCCAGACCCCTCCAAGCCCTCCGAGCCAGTTCCAGAAAGGTCCAGCCGCGGGACTGCGCGCACTCCCTCATTTGCATGGGAAGGGGGAAACCTGATCCCGGGGCGGGGAGAATTTACCCTTAAGAAGGTGCCCCCCGAGCATCCCCGGGACCCTGCTGAGCCCGGACCCCCTGATCGGCGCTGGAGCCGCGGCTGGTGATGTTTCCTGACCTCTCCCTCCCTTCTTTCTAATTCGCTGCTAGAACTCCAGGGGCTAACTCATCCCGATTTCCATGGCAGGTGTATAATTTACTAATCAAGCTTCGTAGCTCTTTTGGGACCCCCCGGCGCTTGTCGTTCCTTTCGGACTCCGAGCATCTCCGTGCCTGAGGAGCTTCCCTCCCCTTGGAGCGGGCCACGGCTCGTTAAACATCCTCCTTCAGAGACCTTCTGCTCGGTTCAGGGGCTCTCACGGCTTTGAGCCGGGCGTGTCGTGTCTTGTAAGGACACGAGTTATTCCTTCGACTGGTAAGAGTCGGGACTTGTCACCTGTCACCTTTTTGGTGGCGTCGTGGGGAAAAAATAGAGAAACAGAGGTGTCTGAGTCAGAGAAGAGCCTGTTTGGGTCAGAGCTCCTTCACTTCTTAAAGGAAACTCCCTAAAGGGCCTTTTTTGCGTGTTTCTGCTTAAGTTTTGTCAGGACTTTTGATTCGTTGGCTGGAAATTTCAGGGCTTTTAACTCAAATTGTCAAATGCCACGGGTCGTTCTGCAGGGAGGGGGAGGGAGGAGCGAGGCTGAAGCCAGAGGAGGAACTCAGCGGCTGCCACCCCCGAATCCCAGATTTCAGAGCATCTTTGCGTTGGGAAGAAACGGGCGCGGAGGAGCGGGCCGGTCCCGGGGTTCGCCTGCGCTCCAGGCACGGGAGGGTCCCGGGGCTCCGGCCCGGTCCCGCGCTCGATGCTCAGTGAGGGAGCCCCGGGGCTCCGGCCCGGTCCCGGTGCCGCGCTCGGTGCTCAGTGAGGGAGCCCCGGGGCTCCGGCCCGGTCCCGGTGCCGCGCTCGGTGCTCAGTGAGGGAGCCCCGGGGCTCCGGCCCGGTCCCGGTGCCGCGCTCGGTGCTCAGTGAGGGAGCCCCGGGGCTCCGGCCCGGTCCCGGTGCCGCGCTCGGTGCTCAGTGAGGGAGCCCCGGGGCTCCGGCCCGGTCCCGGTGCCGCGCTCGGTTTCGGCTCCCGCCGTTTCGGCCCCGCCGCCGTTACCATGACAACAAGAGGACGCCGCTCCCAATCCCCGCCCCCTTTCCGCTTTGTCCAATCAGCGCCCTGCTTTCCCCTCGCGCTGACCAATGGGAGCGAGCGCCTTTTCCCGCCCCCTCCTCGCGGAGGCTGCCGCGGGGCGGGAGGTGGGCGGACCCGGCGAGCGGCGGGCCAATGGCGTGGCGGAAATTGTTAGGGCTGGGTTCTGATTGGCTGCTGCTGCCCGGCGCCGCCCGTGATTGGCTGCTGCGGCTTGGCGCCGCCGCGGAGGAGGAGGAGGATGAAGATGGCGGTGCCGTGAGGGGGGTCCCGCGGGGCCCAGAGCCGTGTCCGGCCTCCCCCGCAGCCCTGCGGCGCCTTCCCACCGGCCCGTCCCCCCGGCACCGTGAGAGGAGCGCCGGCAAAGCTTCCCCGCCCAGCTGTGGGACGGGGAGAGAGGCACGGACCCCCCGGCATGTGCAGAGGTGGAAGCGGGGCTGGGCTGGTTTGTGTTGAAAAGGGACCTCAAAGCCCCTCCAGAGCCACCCCTGCCATGGCAGGGACACCTCCCACTGTCCCAGGGGGATCCAAGCCCTGTCCAGCCTGGCCTTGGGCACTGCCAGGGATCCAGGGGCAGCCACAGCTGCTCTGGGCGCCCTGTGCCAGGGCCTGCCCACCCTCACAGGGAGCAATTCCTTCCCAACATCCCAACTCTCTCCCAGTTCAAAGCCATTCCCTGTGTCCTGTCCCTCCCTCCCCTGTCCAAATCCCTCTCCTGGAGCCTCTCTAGGCACGGGGAGGGGCTCTGAGCTCTGCCAGCCTGGCTCCAGAGCAGAGGGGCTCCAGCCCAACTCTGGACTCAGCCCAACATTTTCCTGTATTTAGGGCCCCAAGGAGCTGCCGTGTCCCAGAGTCCCCCAAGAGGCTCGTTGGAACAGGATGTGGTGGGAGAAGGGAGGCACAGCACCGTCCTGGGCCCTTCCCTCTGCTCCAGGAGATGAGGGCAGAGGGAAAAGTCGCTGGGATGGGGGCAGAGTGGCACCCAAGGGTGGATCCAGACCCCAGAGCCCCTCTCAGGAAAGCTCTGGGAGAAGGGGCTGTGCACCCTCGCTCGTGTCCATGGAAAGGGAGAACCCTAATTCCAGGGAGGGGAAAACTTGCCATGAAAACGTGCCCTGGGACAGGATCAGGCCTGGGGATCTCCTTCCCTCTCCCATCTGATCTCCCCCTCTCTCTCTTCCCTCTTTTCTTTTACTCTTTTATTCCCCTGACCACCAGAATGAAGGGCAAAAATACCCATTTCCATGCTGAGTGTTTACTTTACTAACCAAGCTCTGTGAGCTTTTTTTGGACCCTCTGATCCGTGTTCCCTTTTGGCTGTGGGCACCTACAGACCTTGGGATTTCCCTCCTGCATGGTTGATTTGTTCCCTGTTTCAGAGTTCCTTCCCAAAGGTCCTCACCCATTGAAACACCTGAGACTCTGATGGGGGGGGAGCCCTTGGCACACCCCAAACTTTAATTTTTGGGGAATTCCTCATCTCTCAGCCCTCTGGATCCCTCATGGACACAGAGATGAACGAAGCTCCTGTCTGTGTGCACACAGCAGGAGTTAATTAAATATAAATCTGCATATTCAGGGGGCACCAGGCTGATTTTATATTTAATTTTCCTTTTCAGATTGGAAATCTGAAGCAGCGGGGAAAGACCTGGCTCCCCTCTGGTTTCACCTCAGCTCCTCCTCCTCGCCAAAACCACGGAGTTTTTGGTGGAATTTAGACCTGTTTGGGAGCGAGGCTGATTAGGAACTCCCTGAACTTCCTTCCCAGCGTGGTTTTTGGGGTTTTTGGGGGTGTTTTTGCCCCGCTGCCGGTCGAGGATGGTTTACTGCGCCGCCCTGAACTGCCAGAACGGCACCAGCGGCGCCTACAGGAACAGCTCCGTGACTTTTTACGGATTCCCTCTGGAAAACCAAGCCCTGCTGAGGCAGTGGATCCAAAACACGGGCCGGGACATGGAGACCCCCTCCAGGCACCAGCGCCTGTGCTCGGAGCACTTGGAGGAGAGCTCCTTCGCGGCCGAGCCGCCGCAGCCGCCGCCTCCTGGAGGGGGCTCTTCCCAGCAAATTCCTCCTGGGCCGCCGCGGGAAGTGGCTCGTGGGGCCCCCCGGGGCCGCGGGGCCCTCGTGGGCAGCAGGAGCCCCAAAGGGAGCCGGGACCCCGCGCCCTGCGGGGTAACTGGGGAGCCACCTGGGTAGCGGGGGAAAATCAGATTAAACTGAGGGTTTGTGTGCGGAGCCTCGGGAGCAGCTGGGGAAAACAGCCCTTTGAGGGTTTAATTAATAATAATAATATTGTTATTCCCTAATAATAAGCTTTCATTAGCAGGGAGGAGCTTTTCCAGCCGGTCTGACAGATCATGGCGCTGCCTCAGGGTTTATTTAAAACGCTGAATTATTTTGTTTTTCAATGAAGCAAGAGCCACGTTCCCTGAGGGGGCTGGGTATGGATGCTGACCACGGATATCTTTTTTTTTATGACTAATTTCTGACCCAGTTGTTGGAGCATTTCATAGTTCTGGCTGAGTCACATCATTTTAAAGCTTTTTCTCTCATTCTGGATTAGCAGTAGAAGGTTCTTATGTAAAATCCTTCATTAATATGCTGCTTACACCTAACACAGACATCGCTGGGAGCAGCTGGGAGGTGCCCACGTGTTTGAACTGTGGGGATAAGGGGGATTTCAGGCATTCACAGCTCCCCTGACTGTGGAACATTTTGCTTTTTAGGTCCCTGGGATGTTTCCTCAGTGGCCACGTCTGGAGGATTGGCAGAATGAGTTCTATAAGCAATTGCTGAAGGAGAAATATGGACCTTTGATCACCCTGGGAAAAGGTCATTTTTCCCTCCCCACAGGGACACGTGCTGGGTCTGGCTCTTGTCGCCCCTCAGATCCCTGGATTTTAGAGAATTCCTCTTTAAAGGCCTGTGAATCTTTGTGAGGGACAAGGAGCTCCACAAAGTTTTCCTTTAAAGGGTTGAAGGACAGTTCAGGATCCCAGGGAATGCACCTGCCAACAAAAACCAGGAATGAGGAGTGGAAAAGGTTTGGATAGAGCAGCTGCAGTGACAAACGGGGTCATTAATCCCTCATTAATTACAGTGAAATTGTGTTTTCCTCATCCCCAGGCCCTGATGTGAGTTTGGGTTTGGGTCTCACTGAAGAGAACTGAAGTATTTTGATGCAGAAATAGTCAAATAACTTAATGGATGCCCAGAAAATTAAGAAATCTCGTTAATTAGCTTTAAATGCCCAACTATATATTTGTTTGAAGTCACTGATATTTTAAATTTGAAGCTGTGAGCCCTCCCTGGCTCCTCAGCATTGAGGTGATTCCTTGGATTGATTTCCTGGAAGAACCTGCTGAAACAAGGAGGAATTAGCTGGGGAAAAGACAGAACTGAACCATAAAATCCAGCACCAGGCAGCTCAATTTGGGGTTAGGGCTCAAATCCGAGACCTTCCACCTTTCAACATTGAATTTTCAACCATCTGAGTGTAATTTCTGGAATATTTTATGGCAGTTGGAGCACAGATCTTGTTCACCTGCATCCCACCCACTGGGGCAGCTGCGTTTGCTGTTCCCTCCCCATGGATCTTTTCCTGGAATAACAGAGATGCTCCTTAGAGAGTGGGTGATGCAGGGATTTGCTGGAAAACCATCAGGGGGCAATATTAATAACCATCATTCTCACGTTCTTTCTGCTCCTTGTTCAGACTCTCCTGTTCCCAAAAGCCACATCCCAGCAGGAGGAGCAGCACAGGTCAAGGATCCACAGGATTTGGAGGGAAGCAAAATCCCTGCCAGCCTCAGCACAGGTGTGTGATGGTGTGGGAATTCACTGACAGCACCTTGAACTTGCTAGGATTGCAGGGAGGGGGGATTCCAGCTCATTCCTGCTTTTCTTTACTTTTTTTGTTTTACCCAAAACTTGGAGGTTTTGTCCAGAAGCAGCGAGCTGGGATTTGGGGATTGTGTTCTGTCACATCAGCTACAGGGAACGTTGGGAATCTCCTTCTTCCAGGGCATGGTGGTGCCAGGATTGGATCCCGAGCAGAGGGTGTAGGAGGCACAGCTGGGCACGGAGCATCCTTGGGGCACGGAGCATCCTCAGGAGCGCCAGGGGCATCAGGGCACGGAGCAGCCTCGGGAGCCTCGGGGGCACCAGGGCACGGAGCAGCCTCGGGAGCCTCGGGGCACGGAGCATCCTCGGGGCACGGAGCATCCTCGGGAGCACTGGGGCACGGA
>VZRX01004193.1:106418-118887 GCA_013398075.1 Notiomystis cincta | reverse complement strand
TTTGTGTCTAAACCGGCACAGATTGTCAGTCTGCTTTGTCAAAAGGGCTCTGCAGAATCCCAAAAGACAATATGTGTGTCTCAAACACCAATAGCTGGATGACTGTGGAGCCAACCAAGGATCACTGGCATTAACAAGGAGTTAAAGACAAGGAATTTTGGCAATAACCAGGGACTGTTGGTGATAACATGCTGTGGTTGGAGAAGGTGGCCATGCAAAAGTAGGGTAGCAATTTCTGTGACAAAAGTACTTGTTCCTGGAGATTAGCACAGCACAGTACAGCACAAACACAGGAATGAGGCCGAGAAGTTGGGATGGACTGTAGGGGGGGATCAAGACCACCAAAGATTTCTGAAGCCCTCTGACCATTTCCAGAAAGGTCTGAAAGAACGGACTGTGCATGATAACTAATTTGAAGAGAAAGCAAGAAACCTGTTTCAGGGTGACAAAAACCTACCTATAAAATTATAACCTCACCAAGCCTGAGTGCACATCCCAGGATGCTGGATATCCCATCAGCTGGACTGATACTGGAACCAGGACTGGTGATCTTTCTTGCTTGCTTCCTTTCTTCCTTTCTTCCTTTCTTTCTTACCTTCTTTCCTTCTTCCCTTTCATCTTACCCCTTTACCCAAAACCCACTGCCACATGCTTCTGTAGTAGGTCAGGGACTGACATTAGGGTTAGGGTTAGGTTAGACCCTCTAACTTTTGTTGTTCCTTTTGACCATGAGCAGCTGCAAATCTTGGGTGCTCCCTTCCCCTTAAGAGTGGAACATCACAGCCTCTAAGTGTTTCAAGATTGGGACTGTCTGCCTTGCTAGATTGCTGAACATAAACAGCTCTGAGAGGTTTCTATTAATTTTGCAAGGAAGGTGGAAGGCATAAATGGAAGGAGTGGCAAAAATGCTGAAAAATAGCAATTCTTTTGGCCAATCAGTGCTGGGGATGCTTACAAGGATCTGTGTTGGACTTTAATAAAGGACCAGACACCCATCATTCTCAGCTCCTACATATTGTAGTCTTAGCTGCTAATAACAACATACAAATAAACACATCAAAGATAAGAAAACATTACTAGAAATAAAAGTTAAAATCATACAAAAAATCATTTCTTACAGCACAATTTATTTGTATATTCAAATGTCCTGCTGCAAGATACAGAAAAAGGCAGTGCATTTGTTTATGTGTATTCATGAGCATTTAAAAGGACCACGGTGCTGTTTCTCAAGACACAGCTGATCAGTAGCTGGGGCTGTGGTGCAGTGTTATATAATGCAACTTTATGACTTTGTAAGACGTCATTTTCCTTTCCAGTATTTATGGTTTTGCTTTTTTTCTCTGTTAAGAAAACAGAGTATTTCAAATAAATACTCGCTTCTCAGGGGTTTTTTACACCATGCAGAACATAGTAGGTGCAATCCCAGTATACAATATAGCAATTCTGATTGTCTTCTGTCACAGAAGGATAGTAGACTAAAAATATCCTCATCTGTTCCACAGCAACAACCCTGTGTTCCTGAAATTATGTCTTTCTTTGTCTGAACATCCATGAGCCCTCACAATACAAGCATGAGGAGAAATCAAAGGAAAAGCTTCTCAGTCCTGAGCAGCTCTCCAGAAATGCTGCACCCTCAGAATTTCCTGGGTTTAGGCAGGTGGTTAATGCCAAGAAGCAGCAGTCCTGGAGACTGTCAGAAGACCCTGGTGGCGCAGCAGCCCCAGCCCATGCGGTGTCTGCTGTGCTCCAGTGGGGCAGGTGGCACCCAGGGTGTGAGCTCTTGTCCAGCCCACAGCTGCTGCAGGCACTGGGCCTTCTGCTGACAGCACAGCACTGACCTTGCAAAAAAAAAAAAAAACGCAGCCAGGAGTAAATTAAACAGTAACTCATCTGTGTCATTATGGCTGTTCATGATTCTCAACATCTGTTCAGTTTTGGAGAGATTTAGAACAATCACTGTAGAGTACTGCTGATGTAATTTTTGAACAGCCTTTTCCATGCATATGAAGTGCATTCCATTCTGCCAAATTAATGTCTGGCATCCCTTACAGCCAAGACATTCAAGACTTCTATTTCCCACCGTGCTTTATGTTTTTCTGGCACAACCCAAATTCCTATTTCCTCTTTAAGGTGACTTGGACTGCTTCCTGTGGACTGTAAATTATTTTTTGGGTTTCATTGTAAAGATGTTCAAATTGTTCTACAGATAAAATAATTAAGACCATTTTAGTAAATAATAGTTTGTAATTAAATGTCAATATTGTAGTTTCCAAATATCTCCTGTTCCTGCAATTATCACACAGCACTTTCTGCTGCATGAAGCTAGGACTTTTTTGGAAGAAATCCCTATGTTTTACCAGAGGAAAACGTTCCAGATATAAAAGAAAATGTGAAATGTTCTAAAAAAGAAGGAGTCTGAACTGTTCTGCCTATTCTGCATAGCTTGCCAAACACAATAATGGTATGTATCATACTCAGTATTGCAGTTTCCAACATGTATTCCCTGCACTATCCAGCAGATGATGCTAATGTATTACAAACTGTTCTCTGTTCAATTTTAATCAGAGGAAAGATGCCCAGCTACAAGAAGTAGTCCTGTCACATGCCAGGCATCTTAAAAAATTTTCAATTGTCCTCTTTAATTCTTCTCTTTCCTAAAATGTGTGAGTCTGTGTGTCAGGATGAGTTGGTTTTTTGAAAAATTTTTGTTACTAAAAGTTGACCTTTTCAAGTAGAAACCTACCAATCTTTCATAACCCACTGACATTCCAGTGTGTTTGATATATGTTTGACCATTTTCAGAAGTCCCTTTGGCTATATTTACCACCTCTTTACTCATATTTTGTGACACACAGCATTAGTTTTTCTGCTGTGTCAAGCACTTATTCCTGGTTTCAGATTGCAGTAAATAAGTGAAGTCAAATCCTTGCACTAAAGAGACAAAAACTAGAAGTGGAAATACATGTACATGAATGAGAAAGGCAGAACTGAATTTCCATGAATTTTCCAGGATCCTCAACATTCTAATCTAAAACCATACTTTAATTACAGTCTATGAAAGGAAGCTTTATAATCACTTCTACTTTGTGATGTATTCTGATTTTCTTACTCGATGAGACTTGTTCCTAATTTCACAAGAAGCCTCCACAGAGGTATTTTGAATCACTTGCAGAATGAAAATGCTACTAATCATATATATCAGAGCACAAGATTTTTCAGAGTGACAGCGCCTGCATAGCACTCACAGATATTGTTTACATTTTGCTGCTAAAAGGAACATAAGGTATAAAGAAAAGGTTCTCCAAGGTGGTTGCAGGGGGGAAAAAATTAATTTTCTCTGCTCACCTCATTCTCTGAAGTGGTGGGATCATAGCCAGCCCTCTCCAGAAGCTAGACACTAGTGACCAGCAGACCAGCACTTGTGGTCCTTCTAGCCATTGAATCCTGTTACCTGCCTGCTGAATTGCTGCCCTACTAGGAGATGGGACATGAGGACCATCTCAACATCTGAGGAGAAAATAAAAACTAGAAAAGAGCAAATTGAGCTGTCTTTCTTTGGCCTTTGTTTCTTTCTCCATCTTTTTCTCTTTTTTTTTCTTTTTTTTTCTTTTTTTTTTTTTTAACTCTGCTCCTTTGGGAAAAGTATGGGCCCCTGAGGAGAAGGAAAAAGAACCATCTTGCTTCCTGCAGTGCAGAGGGCTGATGTCTGTCCTTTCCAGCCTGTGAGCCTGAGACTAATTAGACCATTTGGCTTTTCTTATACTTTTTTCCCCCCAGGAGGGCTGAGTTATATGAGAAAGTTGAAGCTTCTCGTGTCACTCTGCAGCAGGCTCAAGGACAGGCAAAACCCATTACTGATAATTGTATCACAAGAGTTTGGCAGCATAAAGGAGATCTAAGAATAGGCTGCCCAGGCATCATCTGGGGCAGGAAGTAGACAGGACATGCAGGATTGAAGGTGTAAGCCTTAGGGCTTGTGTGTCTTAGGCTAACAACTGTGGGAAAAGTTGTTACAAGTAAATCAGCACAAAACCCTTCATCAGAAGCCTATTTACTCCTGTAAATCACAGGGGCATAATTGTGTGGTTGGTTGTTGTGTAGTCAGTAAAGCAAAGCAAAACATGAAATCAGTGGGCAGGCAAATAGCACAAAGACCACACAGGAGTCACACAAGCTTTTTCTGTTTTGCTGGCATCAGTCACCAATAAACACACTTTCATCACCATGTGCAGGGAGGAAAAAGTGAGAGAGGGAAAGAGAAAGAACAACGCTTCAGCCGATAACGTTTCCTTTCCCTTGAAGATGAACCACTTGCTTGGCCAGAAACCTGCCTGAAATCTGGTTTTGTGATGTGCAAGTCCTGAACTTCATGCAAGATACTGTACTAACACTAGAGGTAAATCACTGAAGTACATAATAATTCCTGTTGATAAGTGTTGAACACTTATCTCTAACAATCCAAGTAAGCTCCTACCACAAAGTCCTGTTAGGTAGAGAGCTGGAGGGCTTAATAGCAGTATTTGGGTTCTGGTCTTCAGTGATTGCCTCTGTAATGCAAGAGAGGTAAAAAACATTTTATTGAAATCTGAAAGAAAGGGGAATGAGAAAACACAGAGGGAGGTTGCCTTCAGCCATGGAACTGGGGAGACAAATATTAAAGAATTGGATATGTTTGCTTTTAATTTGAATTTTGATACACCTACACCCTGGAGAGGGGCAGACTTTTTTATGTAAATGACAGGGATTTTAACATAGAAGTACAGCTGGATGATGAAAAAGAAGCTGCTGGTTGCTGTAGCTTAGCTTGATAGAATTCATCAAGGATGACTTTGCTTCCTGTGTTGAGTAGGCACAGGAGACATTTGATTGCTACTGTGAGGACTGTTTTTAATTCACTGGATACATTTGGTTAAGAGGATGAGCTTTACGGGCCATCATATCAAAGTAATTTGGAACAATAATTTGAAGTATCACAGGGGAAGCTAAGTTAGGAAGAAACGTAGTCAGGCTCTATAAAGTTGTGGTTGGAGTAGTATGCATAGCTTTGCATGTTCACTGCATTTTATGCATTCAGCTGGGTATTTTCTGGTTTGGTAGAACCATTTTGCCTTAAATTGATTTCACTTTAGGATAGGCAAACATGAATTTTTGGGCTGAATGCCTGGATCTGGAGAAACCTTTAGGTATAATAAAGATGGATCCAAGAAAGGTAGATAGTGAGAAATGAAATTAATTTCCAAACAATTATCAGGAGTGTAGATATCCAAGAGATGTTATCTAGAATGGCCATAATGTGGAAGTATTTTCTCTCAAGGTTATTTTAATTTTTTCTTTAGGAGAGACTGAATTTTTACTGAAAAAAAAGTTTACAAGGCTTACATTCAATATTAAGTACTTAGCATTCCAAAGGAATACCAGGTTCCTTGTTACTTTGAACAAAAAAACTTTAATTTCTATCACTCACTTTTGTATGCAATCTCTGCATGCCTAAATTACTTAGCAAATTCTACAGCTAGTAATCTGAGTCTGCATGATTCACTTGTGAGATTTCAGGGGGATCAGAGCATACTGGGTAAGAAGTTACACATCAGAACATGAAAGTTTTGGATCTCAAGAAGAACTGTAAATTTTTTAAACATCTTAATACAAGGAAAGAGTATTTACAGAGTTAGAAACTACTAAATAGTAGAAATCTGCTCAAATTTACTTTTCCTATAGAGAAGCAGGGAATGGGGGCAGAGTTGCAAAGAAAGTAGGGCATGATTAGAGTTTCTGTCCAGTTATGTATGGTATTTAGAAGAAATGGAATACAGTTTGTACTTCAAAATTTCTGCTTCAAGGAGTAACAAGAAAAGCAAATTACTCATATTTTATAATTAATTGAATGTGCGTGAGGTTCAAACTATAATTTCAGTTAGAGACGTGAATATCAGGAAAATATTTTTATTCAAACAGCAAAGCTTGTTGTTTGCAGACAAGGGACCTAGCACACATAGAAAGACAAAAGTACCTTCTTCTGTCTGTTAACTTATATACATATAACTTAGCACAGATGGCAGTTGGGTAGGAAATTTTTTGAAGGAAAAATACTTTTTGAGTGATAAATCCAACCTGGAGCCATCTTCCATAGCACCTAAGTCTCAAGAGTGACAGAGAAGGTGGTTTCCAAATATGGAAGGTGTCTTCAAAATATATGTTTTTCATTTCTTTTTTTAAAATGAGTTAAGGACACTGCTGCTCCCTGACCACTGATTCATTTCAGTCCATACGTGTAGTGAATGCCTTGGACTTTGTTATGAAGATCTGGGCTTCAATCAAATTTGGCTTTAACAGAGAGTGAAAATAGGAGGCTGCTATTTTCCAGCACTGTTTGAAATAAAAAATAGTGAAGAAATCATCACTCAAGAAATGAGACTTTATGGCTGTGTTCTGTTGAGTGGGCAGGGTAGTGTAGATGGGTGATTTATTGCAGACACTTCTGTTGTGTCATAATTCACTCAAAATAATGTCACTTATCACACATGCAGACTGGTAACTTATTTCAACAGACGTAGTTAAGTGCTAAATTGAGAACCATGGAAGTGAAAAAGGCTATCTTGAAGAGCTGGGGTGTTTATATATGATTATTGGCCTGTGCTCAGATTTAGAGAAAGGGGGATTTTACAGACATGTAAGACAGCTGAAGGAACTACCTAAGCACAGCCAGGTTTATATCAGGCCTGTGAAGAGACCTAACTCGGGGTTTGCAGCAGGCTGTGTGTGTGCCTGAGGATAATGGCTGGCAAACATTTCTTCTACTGGCAGTGCTGCCTTAGGCTGTCCTTGCCCACATCAAGTTTCTGACAGATGCCAGGGCAATAGTTGGTGGAAATGTGCAATGAACAGGACCAGGAACCTCATCCAGGGAATAAACTGCATTTTCTTTTCTTCTTCAGCTATTTTCCAGCCATTTCATAATGTGGATTACCTTATGGTGGTCTATGTACTCATTAAGAAACATGTAATAACACAATTGAGGGGCAAGAAAAAAATACAGGAGGTTAGAGATTACTGCTCAGACCAGTGCTGTTTACATTTGTTTAGTTGTATTCACAGAGGGTCAGAATTTCCAAGTGTGTTGTTATTGCTAAAAGTAGTTTGGCCATGTTTGTTCTGTAATTTCAACTAATCAGGAAAGTTCTCAAATCCCAAGGATGCCTAAAGGAGAGCTGATAGTAATAAAAGTGTGTCAATTTACAGAATTTTAATAATGTGAAAACTGAAAGGCATATAGAACTGAGGAATATGTTGGAATTCTGAGAATATGCACATTTTCAAATTGAAACGTTGAACAACTCAGTTACTGAAACGATTGATCAACCCTGTAAAGATTTTTCTCAGCTTCTTTGACACATGTTCTGATTAGTCTCTTGGAATGAGGATGAGGGTTTAATATTCAGAGTTTTAGGAACACAGCTCAGAGATGAAAAGTGATTTTAGCTGTTGTGGGTAAATGCCCACATCATTCAGAATTTAATTCAAGGGACATGCAGGAAAACCAGAGATACATAGATATAGGTACACACTGTGGAAAGGATGATTTCAAAATTGTTTTATTCTGAGCCTAAAATAGAGAATTATACTGTCTTCACTGGGATATGAAAGATAGTTTTGTAAAAAAAAATCTGTGAGTTTTATTAGGCAAATTTTATTATCACTAAAAAAAACTTTGAACTTAGCTGTCAGTGGTTAAATTTTAGTTAAAATATTTATGCATTAAGGAAATATTTGCTTCTCTGTTTATGTAGCTACCATCTACAAATTTGAGAGGTTTATTTGGGATTCTGGATGGATCCAATTACAATGGTACTGTTAAGGTTTCCTGCTTGCAGATGCTAACTGATCTTCATCTTTAGAAGCTGATACTGGGTCAGTATTATTGAATATAGACATTAAAGTCTTGGTTATGATATTCAACTTGTTTCCTACTGATACATGAAAGGAGTAAATTTTCCAGAATATTTGTAAGGAAAAAGGACAGAGACTGCAAGAGAAAGGGGAAAGTCTATACCTGTAAAGATGATTTTCTTCTTTTGTAGTTGGATAGGGACTAACTAGTTGTTAGGCAAACTGTTTTAAAGTGCTTGTTGTTTGGCTTTCTTTTTGTCTGTTTGCTTGCTTGCTTGCTTGTTTCTCCTAACTGGGTGGGATAGATTTGATTGTGTGTCTGGAAATCTCTTGTTGAGTTTATACAAGACCTGAATATGTGTCTGTAGGTGTCCCAGTGGAATTCAGAGTTGAACATCTCTCTTACATATGTCAACTTCTTCAAATATAAAGGAAAATACTTCGTTTCTTCCAGGAGAATTTCGACATTCTTTTCATGTTTGGTCATTGTGAAATGCTTGTCAGAAGTTTAACTTTCATGGAATTATGCCCCACTTTCCTTCCCACACAGGTTATGTGAACCTTCAGCATTCTAGTCAGAGAATCATTCTGACATTCCTGTATTGTGAGTTATATCAAAATTCTCTTTATCATCAAGAATTTTTTTACCCCTCATGCTCTAGGAGACAAACAAGTGAAATATTTCTCTAAATTCTTTGACACTTTAAGTGTTCTATACACTGAGTTCGAAAAAATATTTTTTCTACATTCTACTGTTGTCAATTTTTTGTGTTTCAGGACGTTTCTGTGGTGGAAAAGCAGCATTCATGTCTGTCAAGTGCATCAAAATTGCAGCATTCTGCCCTGTTATCACTGTGCTGTTGGTTTAATCTGTCCTTTTTTTTTTTTCATGGAGTCACCAGCAGCCATTGCTCACCTTCTTGCAAGAACTTCCATCAGATATCTCCTGAAATTTTCTGTTACATTTTGCCAGACAAGTTCCTCAGTAGATGTCTTTCTGGGAGTCTAACACCTATTCAATAAGTTGAGTGTTTACCAGAATTTTTTTGCCAGTCAGCCACAAAGGTTTCAGCTTTTCTACATTTTCCTGATGCTACTTTTTCCTGTGACCCCTGCCAGTGATTCACAACATAGTCTTTCAAGAAATATTTATCTGCTCTCACTGTTTGCAGAATTACAGCTCATTCACATGAACATAACCTCTGCTGCATTTCTGCTGGCATGCACCCCATGCACCCAGCATCTCCTTCAACTGGCAAAAAAGGGAAAACACAGCACAGCCAGCACTGATCACAGCCATCGTTCCCTCCTCATTCACACACGTGGCACAGAGCTACTCCTCTAGAGATGTAATCATAGTTCCCCTCTGATCTACCTTTCTAGATGGAGCTACTCCAAATTTCAACACAAAATTTCTCTACATTTGGTTTTCTGCCATTACAACACATTCCAAACACTTGATATGATCAATGACCCTCAAGGCTCAAGCTTTAAATTCTTCTTAGGGAAATGGTGCACATATCTCTCTGAAGCAGGCTATTCAGAATCATAGAAACCCAGGCCATGAAAAGAAATAAACCAAAAGATTACCAAATCCCTTCATTTCCAAGAATGGTATTTTGGTGAGGTCTCAAAAAATCATTTTAGTTATATTCACCCATGATAGTCATTGATGATGTCCTTGGCTGTTGAGAGACTTCACTGTAAATCAAATGGTATCAACTGCTATGACTTGATCATTCCATCTCCAGGTTAGTAATAAATAAATAAACATCAGGAGCCTAATGCAGGATTTTTGATACATGGACCACAATGGTTTATTTCTTTTGGCCTTACACTGTCCCACTATAAGTTAGTTTACCTATTAGTGAATATTTATGCATTCTTGAGGTATTCTTTTTAATCTTTAGGCTTGTTTGAAACACTGCTTACTCTGACATTTTTTATCTTTATAGTGATACAATAAAGATCAAGGCTTAAAAATATGGCACATATTTTTTAACAAGGGTACAAGCAACAGCAATAAAACAGGTAATAAAGAACATGCATACATCAAGACCACAACATCTGTGCTCTGATACAGTCACATCAAGATGGCCCATCCCTTTTCTCTCAACAGGAAGGCAACAATAAAGATACCCAGAATGAGAAAACAGAGGTGATGGGCAGCAGCCTTGCCTAAGAATTAAGGAGGATGAAAAATGCAAAACTGAGGTCATAGTAATGCCATTACAGCTTGACTCCCAGGGGTCATAAAATAGCTTGTCCAAATTGTGGTTTGTTGTGCCTGACCAAGACAAACCAAAGAGGCATCCCAAGTACTCAGGAGCTGCTGTCCTCTGTCCTCTGTGTCACTCACTCACACACACACACACAGAGTCCTGAGCAGACCACACACACATATCTTGGTGCTTGTGACTATGAGTGAATGTGTTAAGTAGGAGTCAATGAGTGCAGGTGACTGGAATCAGTGTCCTTTAAAATAAATATAAGCATCCTCTTCCACAGAGTCTTGAACTTACACTGATTCTTACACTTCCAAGGCTGCCATTTAATCATGAGTTATGCTATGAGAATTTTCAGGATACTAGAAAAGCATTCCAATGCACCCATGGGGTTTCAAGGGTCCCTCCCTCCTTGTGGGGAGGACTATCAACTGCAGTGAAGGCAACAGGTGGGACTAGAAGGTCTTTTTCCATTCTCCATTTTTGAGAAGTGCATTCCTTTCCCCCCCACAAAAACTGCACCTTCTCCGGCCTCTTTCCTAGGAACCCACAGCTAAGGCAGCTCTGCTCTGTTTTAGCACTTTTCCAGTGAGATGGAGTAAATCCACTAGCTGCTACTGGGTGGAAGCACACTTCTCTTCTCAGCCCTCTGCCTTTCCTCAGCTGGGCCAGAGGAGGCATGTACCAGCATTGTCCCAGGAAGAAAGAAAAACTGTCTGGCAGAGGCAGAACAGAGCACAGCTCATCTGGACTACACAAGACAATGCAAAATACATCTATTTTATAATACTGTAGTATCTTAGTACTCAATCACCTTGACCCCAGTGGCAACATAGATATTTAGAAGAACAGTTTATCATACTGTTCATAATTACTCATCACTGCTATCATTGCTAGATGATTAAAAGAAATACATTTGTCTAGTTTATGTCCAAGATGAGCATTCTCATATCCTGGGAGTCAGTGGTCCATTCATTCCTCCAGAAGCAGTAAATTGACTGTTGAGTAATCTGTCCTTTGAAATGTGTAAAGAAGCTGTTAAGAGAGCACAAAATATGTTTAGCCAGCAGTACCAGCTGGATGTGAGCCCATCCAGGATATACTCTGCTCAGCTGACAGCTGTTACCAGAGGGTTAGTCTCTAACTCTCTCATGTCTCATTCTGCCTGTCATCCACGCCTTTGTTTCGCTCTGTAGGAGGGAAGGAAAAGGATATAACACAGGGACAATGCAGTGCCTGGTGGGTACAGAGCTGGGAAGGATTTGAAGGGTGGCAGGTATTTCTTATGATGTGCACACATATTAGACAAGCTATTGAGCAATAGGAAGTTCTTGTTATGCCATAAATTGCATCCTTGCACCAAATAGTAAATTACTTTCTGGTCATTCCATCTGTCAGTCCTTCTTCCTCTCAGAAAGCTCTTTGCTTTTTTTTTTTCCCCCACTATCTGTCTGTTGTAAGAATCAGCCTTGTAACTGGTACATGTCTTATGTAAAAACTGATTCAAATGTGTCTGTTACTGCAACAGGAGAAAGTCCTGGTGTTTGCCACAAGAGGGTAAGTGGAGATGGAGATTAGATAGCAGAGCATGCCTACACACAGGGCAACAAAGGCTGGACAATCCAGAAGGAGAAACATTACTAGGTGCCCCATCTGTACTCTGGGTGAGAGAGAGTCCTTGCTCCTCCCAGAGCAAGTGGGTGTAGAAAGACCTTTCGTGTTAGAGAGCCAGAATATTTTTTGAACATTCAAGTCTTTAAATCTCCTTTTTGGAAGTCAACATTAGATTTTTCAGGGTTAACAAAATGTTTTACAAAACCCCAAATTTGCTCTTCAGCTCAGATGAGGAAGGTGAAAAGCCTACTATTTTGCTGTCAGCAAAAATCAATGCCAGCCTTCAAAGGAACGAGTAGTAGCCTTGTTGTTGTTAGGTGATGATCTAAGGCAAGCCAAGCTTTCTATAGAGAGATACAAGCCTTTGATAAACCAAATAACACAGTTAGTCTATAGACATGCTTTGGGACTCACAAATCTCCAGAGCAGAAGGTCAGACATGAACATGAACTCGGGTAGCCAAAAGTCTGTCGCTTCCCTCAGTCACATCTTTTGGTCTAGCTAAGGCTCTGTCCTCTCCCTCATCGGCCTGACCGAGGGCCGCCGGCGTGGGAGCCCCGTCCCGGCTCGCTGAGCCCGGGAGCGAAGGGCGCTGCGCTGCCACCCCACGGCGTCCGGCCGGTGCCACACCGCTGCCCCGTGCCACACCGCTGCCCGGTGCCCCACCGCTGCCCGGTGCCACACCGCTGCCCGGTGCCCCACCGCTGCCCCGTGCCACACCGCTGCCCCGTGCCACACCGCTG
>VZRX01004193.1:70064-105691 GCA_013398075.1 Notiomystis cincta | reverse complement strand
GAGCGGCGGGCAGGGCACGGCCGCCCGCGCGGGCTGCGCTCCCTCCGTTCCCACCGAGCGGCTGGACAATAGCGGGAAATGCCCGAATTACCCTCCCTCACACCTTTCATTTCCAGTATTAAACGGCTGTAGAGTTTATGTGGGGAAAGGGTATAAAATTTTACCCCCTCTTTTCATGGAGATGAGGAAGGAAAACCTCCCAGGGACTCGCCATGGGGAAGAGCATCCTGACAAATTCCCACAGGGCCAGTTTCTCAGGTGGGAAATAGCATTAATCTTGCATGGATCTCTATTTTCTCGGTGGAACTATGTCCCGCGGATTTTTCCAAGAGTAGCATATGCAGCTGATTCTATAATGTACCGTTTTCTGTTAGATAATATGATTTAATTCTCTGTGTACTTGGCCATCTCGCTGTCATCTCCTCAACCCACTCTGTAAAAGCTCCCAGAGAAGTAGGTCAGTATCTCCAGATGATGTTTCTATTAGACACTGGTGAGTTTCTGTGCTGCCGGCTGACTAGAAGGCGGCATTGTGACCCTTCTGTTTATGCACACACTGAATGAGCCGAGCTTCAATTATTCATTCTGATGCTATTGCAACCTTCTGCAGCTTCTCTTCTCCAGGGACATGATGTGTAACAAGAGTTTGAAATACTTTGCCAATGAGGCTGCAATCCTATCTGGGCATATGGCAGCTGATTGCTTGTCTAGCCACTTTTAAGGGTTAATTTGTGGCATTAGGAGGTATAAGGAAGAATGAGGATTCCCAACAGAGCAGCACTACCCTGTGCATTCCTTCTGTTTCCCTCTAAAAAGCTGTAATTCAAAGTGCTCAATGGTTCCTGGACTAGGCTCTGCAGATGAGTTTTGTCTTTTCCACCTGCCAGAAGCAATGCCTTCAGAGGGCGAGAACTTATGGCTTTGATATAGAATTGGTTTAAATCTGATCATTTGTTGGTGTTATAGACATTTGCTATTTTGTAGGTGAAGAAACAGATGCAGAAATAAAATACCTTGGAACCAGACATTTGGCACCAAAACTCGGAACCCTGTTTGTTGTTATTTGTATTTTACTTGTGTAATCATCCATGCATTGTGCAGTGCTCTCTGTTCATAAACTGTGAACCATTCATATTTTCCAAATACAGAAGGCTGGGTGGGCCCACAATGGCAGCAGCTATACTTGTGAAAAACCAGGATAACTATCCTGTGACCTGTAGTCACATAGTGTGTGATAGCTTTTATAGTCTCCATTTTAATAAAAGGTGTATTTCAGAAGAGCAGCAAGGCTGCTTGTTCATCACCAGCTCTTGGATCACTTACTCTTGTATAAAGTAGTTACCTAGATGAACACAGGTGTAAAGAGACAAGATAGTTTGAACCTTCTGTGCAGAACACCCTGGAATACAAAGAGCAAAAGAAAAAGAGGCCATTGCTGGAGGAAGGTGGACAGGCAGTGACCCTCTGAGTGATCACTGTCATTGTGCCAGAATTTCACTCATTCTTACGGTTAGTTACAGGCAGAAAGCATTGAAATGAACTGATGTGATAGTGACAGTAGATTTCCAAGGAGGTGAGTACCTCTGAAAATACAGTTTTTTCAGCTGAGAAGTGTCTCCCTCCGAGAGATACTCATCTCTGCATTGACTCTTAGGCAAAAGAATACAGAAAAAAAATAGGGTATAAAATTGCTAGAGTCTTAGAGATGCTGAAGTCTAGGGCTTTGTTATCAGTATCTGAGGTCAGATGTTAGAATTTGGTGGGTTTTAGTCCTGAACTCTTTCATGCAGACACCTTTTTACATCAACAAAGTATGAAGCATGCATTCTACTCCAAGGTGCACAGTTAAGGAAAATGATGTTTCACTGAATTACAGTTTACTGACTGGTCTGTAGGGGTGAGGTTCTTTGTACTGTTCTGGAAGAGGTATTAAGGCTTTGCAATTTGATAGTTCATCTTACAACATTTGAAATGCTGGCTCTGATTTTCTCCCAGTAGAAATTAAAAGCCTCTTACTTCTTGTTTAGCCCTCCAAAATTTGGTATAGATCCTGTTGACCAACCAATCCAAGCAGAAGTCAGGACTTTATTTTTCCTTTCAGTTTTCTTGTACCTTTTGCTTTGACCCTCTCCTAGGTATGGAAATTTGTGTGCTATTCAAATGAGATAAGCCAGTACTGCACAACTGCTGTGCTGCTGGTGCTCTGTCAATACCAAGTCTACCCCTGAGTGCTTTCTTGTCCCTGTAAAGCTTCTCTCTAGCTCCACGCTTCCTCCAGACAGGTTAGAGAACAAAGGAGGAATTCCTGCTGCGTCTAATCAAAGGTCTGAGGTTTCCAGCAGAGGTAACGCTGCCAGAGTCAGATGATCACAAAGCAAACAGTAAGTGATTACTCCAGGGGCTAATAATTGATTACTAGGGTCCCATTGGGAAACAGGGAAAATTCATAAAGCCTTATTTCTCCCTCTTTACCCTCCAGCTGGTTAATTCACACCATGCATATTTTCTGCTGTGCCAGGGCCTCAGCCATGGTGCCAGGAAATCTGTCCCTGTTGGGTTAAGGAATCTGGGGGCACTTTGGTAATGACTAATGGAATAAGAGTCAGGGCTAGACGAGAGAGTTAAGCCTCTGTTGTCAGGAGGAATACCAGATCATCTTTATTCCAGTGTACACAAAGGCTTACTGTCTGCCATGTGCCTGCTTGTGACTGTCATGGCTGGCCTTTAAGCTCTGAGGAAATGATCCTGCAGCCATAGGTCCAGAGCAGATGCAAAGGAAATGTTTAGTCCATTGAAATCAACCAGCTGCCTTGGTGCTGCCCTTGAAGCATATGCTGCTGTTATAACTACGGTGAATGTAATAAATTAGGACATCTCTAGTATATCCCAAAATCTGTGAGGAGAAATAGTCACATCTTTCCCATTTATTTTGTCAGTATCCCAGCAGGTTCTAACAGAATTGGCTTTTGTTCAGTTTACTTATTAAAGGCTATTTGTAGAATAAGAGTGAGAGACTTCATTTGGATTTGGGGATTTTTTAAAGTAAAAGTTGAGATTCTTGACTATGTTGCACATTGATGCAAATATTTGCTTTGGCGAGGCACGGGATATAGCAGGTGAAGGAGGCTATAAACTGGATAAACATGGTTATCTGAACAGGCAGATCTTCTTTAAATAATATCAGAAGATTCAGAGCTCATAATCTCTATGCTTCTAGTATGTGCCTGTGCTTCAGAGAGGCCACGAGCTGCTTAACACTGGCACAGTAGCTGCACTGGGGTGTCTTGGATCTGCTTTTGTTCAGTGTTTTCTTAGAGAACCTGGTTGGTAATATAAGGAATGGGTATATCACATTTTCCAGGGACACAAAACTGTGACACTTGAAGTATGCTGGAGGAGAAGATTAGAATTCACAATTTTTCCAACAAATTGGGAGACCTTCTAGGAAAAGAGCTGAATGAAGCTCAGTAGGGATAAATACAAGGTACGACAATAAGGCAAAAATTACCAACCAGATAAGCACAAGAGAGAAGTAAATGACTAGGTTGCAACTCTGCAGAAAAGAATCTGTTATGATAGATCACAAGCTGAACATGAGTCAATGTCATACTGTTGCAAATGAAGGCAAACATCTTGCTAGGATATGTAAAGAACGTGGAAGCCTGGAAGACGTGAAGCAGTCAGTCCTTTTGCTCTGAGGCTCAAGCCTCAGCTTGGAGGCTGGGCAAAGTTTTGGTTGTTGCACTTTGAGATAGGTGCAGTTCAATCAGAGGGAGTCCAGAGGAGGGCAGCAGGACTCATCACGGGTCAGAAAAATGTGACCTGCAAGATGATTAGAAATAACTGTAGTTTTTAGACCAGAAATTCGGCAAGGGAATGTAACAGTCTTCAGATAAAAAACAGAGGAGGGAATGATCTTTTCTTTGGGCTCATGGTGGATGGAACAGAAAGCAAGAAGATGCAGAAAAGATGCTTATTTTAAACTACAAGAATAATTTTCTAGGACCTAGGATAATAAAAACTGTTGAATATTTTATATAGGGAGGTTCTGAAGACATTTTAAGAACAGGTTAGACAATCATCTGTGGAGAATCAAGGCTAGTGTTCCTATCATGGGAAAGCACCTTGGGCTGTTTAATGTCTTCAGTTCTCCTCTAGACCATTCTGCTGTCATTTTGTGGAGGCAACACGATCATTTCATGTGAATGAGATAAAAGAAGCCTGCTGGCCCTGTTCTGATGTTTGTCTGATATCCAGGGGTAGCACAGCACCAAGACCACAGACAAGCCCTTTCTCAAAAGAGCCTGAAAGAGGAGTAAGAGCTTACTAGAAGACAATTAGAAAAGGTCTCTTTTTGGAAGAAAAGGGAAAGAATGGGACATTCTGATTTCCATGGAGCAATTGCTTGTCTGAGTCTATGAATGCTGAAAACAACACTGGAAGAAGAAAAATTAAGGAAGACTAGCAGTTAGTAAAATTATCTGAACTGAAAATACAAACTGTTCTAGTATTTTATTCCTTGAATGAAAGGCTTGTAGTCAAAAATGGGTTTTAGAGCTAAAATGATATAAAAAAATGGAATTCAGAATAGGAATAACATAAAACATTTTCCTATGATTTATATTTTTAGGCTTTTATCAAGGGAGAGAAAATCTAGGTCCTGTAGTATTCATGGTTTAACATATATTGTTTAATATAAATGGAACAGAGAGTCCCCTGTGCATGGTGAAAAATCCTGGATCTCTGTGAGGAGACAGGTAGAAAGAAAAAAGAGACCAACTCTTTCGGATCCTGCAATGGTGGGCTACACATAAGATCTTGAATAGAAAGCATTCTGAGTCCAACCACATAATTTTTTAATCCTCTAAAGGGAGAGGGATTTTTCTCTCTCCTCAGGCTTTAGACCTTTTCACTAGGACAAAAAGAAAAGCTCTTAGAAAAATTAAAGACATACTGAGAGGAGTGGAAGTGTTTTTATACCAAGCAGGCAATAGGGAATATTTTTGTATGAAAACAGGTACTCCCTAGGACTGAAAGGCTGCAAAGCAACTTCTGGAAAGAGTCTGTGTTGAATGAACAAGACAAGGAGAAAATGAAGAGTTAAGCTGCACTTTTTAGTAGCCTGTTTTCATGGAGCTGTTGCTCAGTGAACATATTAGCATAATAATCTCTTGTAATTTAAACACTCTTACACTGGAATTATCCATAAATTGATGGAAATTCTCATATTTGATTTACTCTGGGGCACATGAGCACAAACCGTGACACTGTATTAGCTGTGATGGATTTTCTCCCTCCCCTCATCTTCCATTTCTGCTGGAACACCTTGGGAAAAATAATTATATGCTTAGAAAGCCAGTCACTTGATGCCCCAGATATTTCAAAGTGAATTCACATCCCTTCCACCCAAGGACTGAGCAGTGCTTCACATCAGCTTGTACTGCTTTGCCTGACTTTATGTCATCATTCCCCTTCCCATCCTTGCTTTTACTGTCTTTGCTTCTCATATGAGTGTATGAAACAGTCTTTATTTGAGAGACACAAAGTATATCCAAAAGAAGGCTTACTGTGATCCAGTGCTAAAGGAAGTTTAGCTTTGGAACAAGGTGGTTCCGGAAGGAGATAAAGCAAATATAGCTAATGTAAGAAAAAATCCTATTTTTACTATTAGGAGGAGACAACAAGGTTGAGAGGGTTATTTCTCAGGAAGCTTGTGAGGAAATCTCAGACAGGCTGTGCAGAAAAATACTGAACATGCTGGAGGGGGTTCTGCAGATGGTAAATGTTTCTCCTGGTGGAAAATGTTGATAATTATCTTGAAAAGGAGAGGTGTTAGACAGAAGTAGCTACAAGGAAGGTAGGGGACGGAAAGAATTTGAATAGAGGAAGCAGTGTCTTGAAATATGAACTGAATATGAATGTTTGGGTTTAGGGTGCATGACTGGAATTTCTGTGTGGTTGTGAGGAAATTATGTAGGCTGTTGCAAATGGCCCTTCTTTCAGTATGAGCCGCGTATTTAATGCAAAGCAATTATAGCCAAGCCTGCTTTAAATGAAGCATCTGCATAGCAGGGTTCAGAGCAGCCATATCTTTCACATTCTTTATATTATGCCCAACTAGAGTCTAAAAGCCAGGTAAAACCTGCCAGTGCATTGCTGCAGTTGTTATTTCAGTATTTTAACAAAATTCTTTTCCTATAAGCAAAATCAGAGGCATCAGCTTCAAGCTGTCAAAGGCAATTTTGCCTGGGAGGAAACTGGCTGGTCACTGAGATGAGCCGGGAATCTGTGAGCACTTGACAGGCGCTGAGCACTTCCTCGGTGTGAATGAGGAGCTGATGAGTGAGCAGCAGTGTCCAGCAGCGCTTTTTGATGGCAACGCCAAAGCCTTTTACCAGCAGCTCCCCAGTGCAGATGGAGGTTTACAGAAATAGTCACACGAGCATTTCTGCTGCCATTAGGAGGGCACTGGCGTTTTTTAAATGCTGGAAGCAATGTAAAGCTAGAAAGCAGATACTGGAAAACCCTTGTAAAGGTATGTGTGTGTTGAGGAATGCTTCCCTCTGTCCCACCCTCCCTCCATCCAGGGCCACAGATTCTGCCTCGTAGGCGGCAGCACCTCTGTGTCAGATTGTCACAGAAAAATCCAGGTTCAAAAACCTGTGAAATGAAAACTTGACTTATGCAGGGTGTTGGGGAGGAACTTCACAGTTCCCTGTTGAAAAAGATGACAAGCTGATTAAAGCAATAGACCAAAATATACTCAGTGTTTTAAAAGTGGAAGCAGAAACTGTGATTTTCCTGAAGATAACAAATATCAATTCACAGCTTTAGTTGTCTCATTTGCTACAGCTATAGCCTTCTGAGAAAAAATTGCTAGTAAAATGGCTAAAAAGTTGAAAGAGCTCAGGTTCCAGTTGTCTATAGATCTTCCTCAGAGACGTCTGGTCACAAGGGATTTGGCAGGCAAGACCACTGAAAAAGGGGAACTACACATTGCTGGTTGTGAATTGTCAATATTAATAAGCATGGCGGTTACTAACCCTGTTGATTTACTTTACTGCTTTTAATTGTGTATCTATAGATATAAAAGAAAAAGTGCTAGTGGGCCAAGTATTGGATAAACCTGAGTCATTAAAAGCAATTGATATTGAAGATCACTATATGTATTGAAGAATTTCACTGTTCATCAAGAACTTCTGTTCCATACCAGGGGAAGTCTCTATCTCAAGATATCTCAAGTCTGTCTGGTGACAAAAATGAGGGTAGTCACAGGCAGTGATTATTCTTTTGATGATTGTTTCTTCATCTGTCTACCAATTCACTGGCTACAAAAACAACAGAATTATCATGGATAAGAGGAAGAAATTCTTTCCTGTGAGGGTGATGAAGCGCTGGAACAGGTTGCCCGGAGAGGTTGTGAATGTTCATCGTTGGAAGTGCTCAAGGCTGGGTTGGATGGGACTCTGAGCAACCAGGTCTAGTGGAAAGTGTCCCTGCCCATGGCAGAAGGTTGGAACTAGGTGATCTTTAAGGTCCCTTCCAACCCAAATCACTCTGTTGTTTCTATGATCCAGTTGGACAGCTGCAGAACAGGACCAGAAAAAAGACATATGTGGATTTTGACCGACACCCCTTTTTCCCCACACAGAGTTTTCATTCTGGAATAATACTGGCCTCTGCTGAGTGCCTGATGCTTGTTCTCTGGCTCCAGGTCTGTGTCCTGACCCAGCAGGAGGAGGGGCAGAAATGAAAGTGCCAGAGCAGAGATGAAAGATACATGGATCTTAATGCCTTTTGTCACCTTCTTCACTAAACTAGAGCTCAGTGAATTTCCAAATTGAGCTGTTGCAGCATGTTGACAGTGAAGAGCAGCACTGCAGTGCAATTCAGTGTTGTCTTGAGTTTCTTTACAGTAATGAAACAGCAGGGCATGAAAAGAAATGAATGTGGGTTTTTGGCTGAGTGTGATGGCAGATGTTAAAAGACAGCGTGTTTTCCTGACTTACCTGTCAAGACACGCTAAAAAACTCACAAGGAAGGCAACATTCCTGTAGGAAAAATGCCCCAGTACATGGAGAGTTTTTTCAGATGGATTTGCAAAGCTTGCTGTCAGAAAACACTAGTCAATAGTATGTGATGTTTTCTCAAAGGATATTGCAGTGTAGCCTTTGATGGAAAAATGACCAAAGCAATGTTTACATTGATAAAACATAGTGTCAGAAGTTGATTTATCAAGCAAAGTAAAATTCTGAAAGTTTTCTGTTAGCTGCAGGTAATCAGGATAGGGACCAGATTTGCCTAACTTGTGAAAATTTTTGGATTGCTAAATCGGCTCATAGCAGACAGTTCAGACATAACTATGAAACAAAAATGTTTTCTGTTGTCATGGCACGTAATCCCAGCTGACACTCAGCTATCCATTAGTTCCTGCAGGGGTTCTAGTAGTTAGTTCTGCTGCTGGACTCCACAGGTTCATCCTAATTTGAGATTTGATGATCAACCAGCAAGAACCAGCATATTCTCTCTAGCTTTTACTCAGGTGGGTGATGTGGCAGATCTTAGAGAAATGACTAGAGGGCAGCATTCCAGTGAGTGGGGGAAGGGTTTGAAAACAACACAACTTCTGCAGGTGCAGAGTTCCAAGAAAAAATGATGATTACTTGCCCACTGAAGTGAGAGGGAGAAGGTGTGGCTAGGCAGCTATAAAAGAAAACAGATAAGAAAAATCTAGAACTTTGTTTGATTAGAACCTTACATTGCGTTAAAATCATATATTGACTGATACAAAGTGCAGGAGCACAAACTCACAGAAAGAAAATTGAGGGCATAAAACCATTACAGAGAGGACAATGACCAAACCTTGAAACAAATGACCAAACCTTGAAAACACACCACAGGTTCCAATGGCTCTTGTAATATCATCGCAATTGCCAGGACAACAGTCTTCAACAGGAAGGTGTAACACAAAAGTTGCAGTTCCTATAGACAGTCAGAATTGCTTTCCTATTTGGTACATCTTTGTGAGGCTCAGGTTCCACAGGTTCCTATTAGTTCCTGGACAAATAAACCTACTATTGACAGTTGTTTTCATTCTTAGTGAGGAAATGAGAGAAGAATGTGAAAGAATCACTGCAATGTTTTGCCCAACTTTTGGTGCCATAGTGTGCTGCTGGATGACCGGGAATGTGAATGAAAGTGGAAGGCAACAGGAAACAGGAAGGAAAGCCTGTGCAGCCTGTGTTTAACTGGAATATTTGCTCTCATCTTGATGGCCTTTACTTTAATGTCTCTAAGTATTTGTTAGAAGTAAGGATTAAAGAAAATTGACAAATACAGCAACAACTCTGAGAATAGCCCAGGAACCTTCTCTTCTGGTGAGCATGATTGGAGGATGAAAATATTCATTCAGCTGCACTGAAGCAAACTGTTGCTTAGGTCCATAGAGGAAAGTGTGGTTCAAAAAAAGTCAAATATCTGCCTATAGTGTAGGCATATTTATCTATAGCAAGTACCTACTGACGGTCTCTGAACTATTACTGGACTTTGTTAGCAGAGAGAGTGGAGATTTTCCTGAGAGCTAAACTTTACTTCACTGGAAGGAAGTAGTGTAGAAAAACTGCTAGAAAAAGTCATTATGTGTAACCATAAAAAAGAAAGAATAAAGGGGTTAGAATTCAAGTTGATTCCAGAGTACTGGTCCTAGTGTCATTCTGCCTACCTAGTGTTTCCACTTTGTCACTCACAGCTCAATTTACCAGCTGAGTTTATAGCAGAGATATATATTTTTTTTTAAATGTCCCTAAGGATGTGAACTTATCCTGCCACTTCAGGAAAGCCTTAATAAGCTTGTGATCCATGGGGCTGTCTAAACAGTTTTTCTTTCTGTATGAATCCTTTAAAGGAGGCTTCATAAGTTATTGGGAAGAAAACATTTCTATTTTTCCTGTACAAATTCTTAGTAAAAGAGAAGAATGATAGCAGTAGTGTGTCATGCTGAAGAGTCTTCTGTAAACACTTCTAAGTTTTCTTCCTCATTGCCTCTTAAGAGTCTCTCATTTGTATAGTCATTGCCTTCCTCTTCACCTTCTCCTTTAGCACTGCTGGACTACTAACTGGATCTTTCTTGTTCATTCCAGTTTTGTCAGATGATGAAATAAAACCATTTTATCTCATAGAATCATAGAATAATGTAATGGTTTGGGTTGGAAGGAACCTTAGAGATCACTTAGTACCAACCCCTCCTGCCATCAGCAGAGACACCTTGCACCAGACCAGATTGCTCAGAGCCCCATCCAGCCTGGCCTTGAATATGTTCAGGGATGGGGCACCCACAGCCTCTTTGAGCAACCTGTTCCAGTGCTTCACCACCCTCACAATAAAGATTTTTTTCTAAATATCTAGTCTAAACCTACCCTCTCTCAGTTTAAATCCATCCCCCCTTGTGCTATCACTACATGCCCTTGTGACAAGTCCCTCTTCTGCTTTTCTGTAGCCCTTTAGGTACTGGAAGGCTGCAATAAGGTCACCCTAGGGCCTTCTCTAAGCTGAACAAATCCAGCTCTCTCAGCCATTCATCATAGAAGAGGTGCTTCAGCCCTCTGGTTGTCTTTGTGGCCCTCCTCTGGGCTCACTCAAACATCTTTAAAATCTACATCCAGGATATTAAGTTTAAGTCTCTTAAGCCAGGTGAGAAATTTAAAATAAAAGCCCTGTAAATAAGTCTTGTTCATTTTTAAAGAATAGAATTGCATTTGGAATAGCCTGAACTGTACTGCTTGTACTCAGCATTCTTTCTCATAAAGTGTCTGTCACCCCAGTAGGTCTGTTACTGGTACAATCTCTCTGGCAGAGACCTTATGCTTCATATGGTTTTACCTTCACAGGCAAAAAAAACCCAGAACTTTTGTAGGAAAGTCCTCCTGCTACATGGCTTCTAGTCCAGCCACCTGGAACAAGGAGATTGCCCTCTACTCCATCCTCTGAGTTCTCTGAGTCCTCACTCTCAGAACTTGTTTGCAGTACAGTCTGTCTTTGAGGCCTTCCCCTCTCACTGTCTTAACTGAGATCTTTGTGGTATTCACTGCCAAGGTGTCACATACTTTCTTTTACCTACCAAAATACCTCCTGCTATTCCAGGCCAGACTCTGTTAGTCCTTTATACCAGTGTGATGTGCCTTCTGGTGCAGCAATATGGTTCCTGCTTGGAGAGATGGGATGCTCCAATAAAGCCTTATTCCACAGTCTCAGCATCTCTTGTGCACACCAGGAAAAAGAAATGCACACATAAACCAGGTTTAAAGAGGAAATTATGTTTGGGGGTGAGAAAAGAGATGGCTTAACTTTGTCATTACTGTAACTGTAATGGGATCCATGTAGAAATTCCAACTGTTGAAATGGTCTCAGTGTTTTATGTCTAAAGGTACCAGTGTTAAATAAACGCTGCACAGAAACAGACTTCTAGTTTTCTCAAGGTGTGGTTTCCAGTCTCCTCTGACCTCTGCTTTTACAGAAGCTGTTTGTCACTGAACTCCTTCCCATCAATGGCCAGTCTTTTCACTAGTTATTGCTGGTGTAATTTCAATGACTGCTTTTCAGCAGTTGGTTTAACTGCATGTGCAAAACAACTTTATGGGGTTCAACACGTTTTATGAACTACACTTCAAACTCAAATGTTCTAGCAATGTTTTCTGTTCTTCCACTTCTAACCAGTGTTAGAGTACGTTTNACTGCTTTTCAGCAGTTGGTTTAACTGCATGTGCAAAACAACTTTATGGGGTTCAACACGTTTTATGAACTACACTTCAAACTCAAATGTTCTAGCAATGTTTTCTGTTCTTCCACTTCTAACCAGTGTTAGAGTATGTTTCTTTGAAGTTTTAGTCCTGTTTTCTAGAGCAGTGTGTATGTGGTGAAGAGTTGGATTTGTGTAATGTGTTCATTTAGAAAAGGATGTAAAAATTTATTACATCGTAAAGCATTCATCTGCTGGAATAACTCCTTACTCCCACCTAGGATTTATTCAGCCATCTTCTCTACTAAAACACCATTTTGTCTCTCTAAATTAATATGTTTTACAATATACATAGGAGCCAAAATGGCAGATGCAGTGTGTCACCCTGGCACTTCAAATGTGTATGAAAATTTTCTTGAATGATGTTAAAGAAGAAAAATCTTAATGTCACAACTATCATGTTTTCATTTTGGTCAGTGAATTTACATCATTTTATGGAACACCATTTTAGCTTAAACAGAGTTGTTAGGGCTTCAGTTGAAATAGCAGATTTAATCATATTCTGAAATGCAGGCTAACAGTAGTGGCTTCTGCCAAAAAAGTCTCTCCATTTCCTTTTCCTGAATATGGCTGGAGTTGAGGCACTTGAAAATAATTTTTGCCTCTCCACAGATCTTCAAGTACACAGAAGATGGTTTATTATGTTAAAGGACTCTCCCTTGACTCAGGGAAATATTCAAAATTAAGCACTTTCTATATTAATGCCATACATGTCTGTCATTCAGAGTGTGACTTACAGTTTCCAAAAGGCATCCTGAATACTTCAGACAATGTTTTACCTCCCAGGATTGTATCAGAGTTAAAAAAAAAAAACACATTCATCAAAAGCAGAGAAAGGCCAGAGCCATAAATGAATCACTGATTTTGTTACTCATGTACTCTTACACTGATTTTGCTTTTGAGGATATGCTACAATTAATTTCTCTTTGGTGTTGGAAGAACTGATGCATTTGCATCATTATCTGATGCTCTTAATCTGTACTGGATGAGTGGAACAGACAGTATATGGTATCTTGGGAAAAGAAATCTTGCTAACTATAGTACAAGAAGGATGTTCATTACTCAGGCTTTCACTGATTCAGATAATTGAAACATTTGCAGCTGTCCTTAAATATTAGGGTGAGAGCTAGGAAGAACAGGGCTTTGCTCTTGCAGCTTACAGGGTTTTAAAAACCTTTTAGTAACAGCTGATCCAACCATACTGCTTCAATTTTGTTTCATATCTCATTCTTCAGTGATATTCCTGGCAAAACTCCCACTGAAATTAAAGGACTCTTGCATAAGGTAGAACTAGGGAATCTGGATAATTAATATTTTGGAATAAAAAGAAAACCCTTGTGGGTTTCACAAGTAGGTCTGTCCTGCAAGTGTAGAAATGGGGTGACCTTTCTATTGTTGAATGTCCTTTTGTAAATCCATGTGTCTCAGTAGAAGAGTAAAACTAATTGTCTTTTCACTGGTGGATTGATTCTGTTCCAGGACAGAAAAATCACCTCCAGCAAACTCAAAGCTATTAAAATTTCCTGGGTCATGCAAGTGGTGAATTCTGACTTTCTTTTCAAGAAAGTTTTGTAGCTCTTGTTCCACTATGTGAATCAGTACCACTTTAGCCCCTTCTTTTTAGGTCATTAATTTAATGTCTTTGAGAATTGTTTAGCTGCAGCATGTGTTTTGTGCCTCCTATTCCAAAATTAGTTTCTTGACTTCTTCTCTGTGGGCTGCTGTCCCTGCTGGTACTGCCTAAAGCAAAGGCAGTAGCACACCTAGTTTATCCCAGGGGTCTGCTCAGCTTCATTCCATGTTTCTATGGTGTTGGGACAATGAGGAATGGGAGGGTAGGAGACAAAGGGCCCTGATTCGTGTGTAAATGTAATGAGAATAACACAGCTGCCACATGCTGAAGAGCCACTTTCCATCTCTAGCCTGGGTCTTTCACCTCTCTCCTCAGTTTTAAAACTTTGATCATAGCATGAACTCAAGGCTGATGCCACAGTGTCCATGGCCAGCTTCACATCCCTGGTGCTATCTCTTCCCTACCACAAGAAAACTATACCAGTAAAAGAGACTTGAGCACCAGAAACAACTTTGGGGGGAGCAAGGGGGTGTTTTGGCAGCTTTATCTTTCAGAATTACTATGACCAATACCCAAGTCCAAAAGCTGTCACGAATTGCCTCTGTTTATGACACCCCTGTAGCTGGATGAGTCTTCCTAATGATTGGCAAATTATTCTTAGACTGGTTTAGTGTGAGAGGCAGTTATTAGATACTTTCTGAATTATTTTTAAAAGAACCTAAATAGTGCTGAAAGTGGTGAGTGGGAGCTGTCAAGGAAACAACTTGCTAATGGAAATGCAGAATAATTAACTGCCTAATTTAAATGACTTGCTTTTGAAAAGAGCTGATAAATAAGGGACAGCAGCAGCAGAGGGTCTTTGCAACTGTACTGAGTGATCCAACATTAATAAGTGACCTTATTACAGAGAAATTAGCTTTCAAACAGAAGCAAGGATAGTGGTCATTTGAAGGATCATAAGGTCAGATTCACTGTGCAGTTTATTAAGCTGTTTTGTCTTTCTATGCTTTTTGGCCAGCAGCAATGGGCTTGTAGTGTCCCCCCTGACTCCTGGATACACTGAGCAAGGTCTGGAGCGCAAGCAGCATTTCGGGGAAGCAGGCTTGTTGCTAAAAATGCAAATGCCAAATCCTTTCCTGTCACTGTCTCAAGAGCATGCAGCCATGTCACAGTCATCCTGGTTCTCCATGCAGCCACACCATGGTGATCACTGGAATAACAATGAATGAGTATGAATCAGGAACATCTAATAGCCCTTACAAGATTGCCTTTAGGGCTTGGTTTTCTAAGCTGGAAACTAGAATGAGCCTGCCATGCTAGATTTAGCACTCTCCAAAAATAATACTGCTGAACCAGAAGCTGAGCTCACGAGTGTGACAGTTTGGGATTTAGTTCTTGGTGGGATATTGGAGTCTATTAGTATTGTTTAAAGGCAGCAGTAGCCAAATGCTGTACAGACATGGGAAGAGAGAGAGTCATTACCCTGAGGAATACATAAACTACAAAGTAGGGAAAAATAAAGACAGCATGGAAGCACAACACTTAGCTATGAATTAATAGTTTCATTGAAAATACTTCAATTTGCTGGATGGAAAATAATCTATTAGACCTGCTGCTAGCTAGTTAATTCCATGTAAATGCCATGGCTAGGGTTATTAGGGAGTGAATTTTAACTGTGAGAAGGCAGTAGCCATGGGATTTAGTTATAGAACCAGGAATCATGGCTTAGGAGGTCTCCAGTCCATGTTCCTGCAGAAAGCAGGGCCAGCACTGAGTGTGGACCAGGCTGCTGACAGCTTAATCCAGTCTCATTTGTAAACTTCCAAGGATGGATATCTTGCAATCTCTTTGAGCAAACTGTTACATTCTTAGTTGCCTCATCATGGAATTATTTTGCTTATATCTGGTCTGAGACTTCCCCTTTGGATTTTATGACCATTGTCTCTTACTCTTCCACCATGCTCATCATCAGTGCAGTACCTCACACAGTCATCTCAGGAGCCACTAAAGGCACTGGAAGATTGCTAATAGATCCCCCCAAAGCTTTCTCTTTTCCATGCTAGACAAGCCCAGTTCAATCAGCCTCTCCTCATAGGGTAGGTGCTCCAGCCATCTTGGCTGCCATCTTCTGGAGTCCCTCAAGTGCCAACTAAAGAGGAATAATCACAGCCTGTGGTTCCTGGCTGTGTTCTGTTGATGCACCCCAGAGTGCTGTAAGCCTTTGGTATCCGCAGGGCACAGCACTATCTCAGGTACAAATTACTGTTCTCCTGGAGCCCTAGATCCTTTTCTGATCCTTTCCAGACAGGCTCCCATCCTGTCAGTCACCAATCTGTGCCAATACACAATACATCCAGGTACAGGATTTTGCATTTATCCTCACTGAATTTCTTTTCAGTCCATTCCACCAGCCTGTCTGGGTCCCTGTGAATAGCAGCTGTGCCTCCAAATATATTGGTCAGCCATCTGTTTTGGTGTCATCTGCAGTCTTGTCAATGGGCATTCTGTCTCCTTCTCAGGACATTAATAAATAATATTGAAGAGGACATCTGAAATTAAACATTAAACACTAGTTTCTGAGCCTGATAATCCAGTCAGTTTTGCACTTTTCTAGTGGTCCACTTATCTAACATCACAGTTTGGACAGAGGAATGCTCTGGGAGACTGTAGCAAAAGCCTTGCTAAAACACAGGTGACATCCACTGATCTCTTCCCACAGGAACATAGTCAGTTCAATTAGAAACAGTGTCTGCTCAGTTAAATAACATGTGCTAAATTACACATCCTTTGACCAGAAATATGTTCTAAGAAGAACATTCCATGATTTTCCCAGGGACCAAAATGAGGGCCTAACTGGTCAACCACCCTGTAGTTTCACAGGTAGTATCACTTGTCCTTTCTGAAGATGGGTGCCACGTTTGCTTTCTCTCCTCACCAGGGACCTCCTTTGATCTCCATCACCTTTAAAGATGGTAGAGAATGGCCTCAGTAAACTCTCTCAGCAACCTTCAGTGCAGCCCATGGGGTCCTGGAGGAGCAGGCCAAGTCAGGAAAAACATTCTGAATTCAGGGCCATGGAGGAAAACACTGAGATGTCTCAGGCAGAGTGGGAGCTTCAGACAAAGTCTATTAGAGAAGCCCTCCCTTCATAAACAGAAGCCACAAGGCACAGAAGGGACTCCCTTACTTTCTAAATTCTTTCTGAGAGAGGAGTCAAGGTGCAGCTCGATACAATCTTAACCCTAGACTTAGTCAATGGTTTATATCTAAAGAGTTACACAGGTGTAATTGAGCTTTTATACAACTTGGTCCTGCAGAATTAAGGATGGCACACCAGATAAATTTATGCAAATAAAATACATTATTTCTTTAAATTTATTGCAATAATGATTAGGGGGGAAAGCTTAATCAAAATTATTTACTACACAGTATGAGTAGCTAGAACTACTAATTTAGTGCACTGTTTCTGAAACAATTATGTTAAAGCAATTATATTCAAGGTAGCAGAATAATTGTTAAGCAGATACTGATGTCACTTACCTACACCAACAACTGGGAAAATCTCTTTTGTTCAACCTCAAGGGATAACCTTGAGAAGTGTCCCCACTGAAGGGAAGGATCTTCACACACCTTAGGGAGGTATGCTAGAAATCTTTGCTGTGCAAAAGTGGCACCAGCCTTTTATAGTATAAAGTGATTCACTTTAATATGCATCAAAATAGGCATTTTTTTAGATGATGTGTTCTCAGGCTTACTCAGCAAAATATGCTTTGTGGTGAAAAATGTGTTGGCAGCTTTTTATTTTCTTCTCTTCGACACTTCTGACCCTCACTTCCATATCAGGACCTGCACATCCTTGCAGCTCCCAGCCTCAGTCAGGGAGCCTCAGTCTCGCACGTCCTTGTGGTGGTGGGGATGGTTTGGTCGGGCTGGTCTCAGCATTCTCCAGCACTGAGACCAGCAGTGCAGTGAGCCTTGCTCAGTGCTATCACTCAGTGAGCCTTGCTCAGTGTTATCACTGATCAGCAGCCCGTCCTCGCTCCACTGAACAGCGACCTCTCCTTGCTCAGCCCTTCCCTGACAAACTTAGAAGCCTGCTTGGGCTGAGCCCTGCTGCAAGTGTCTGTGAGAGAAGTGATCGAAGGTAAAACTGGAACATGGATGGATATTTCCTTTAGTCTTTGCTAGTGTGCCATTTTCATGAGATTAACTGAGAATCTAATTCATTCTTGGGTTCTCATGTATTAAAGCTGCACCTCAGATTTCAGTTTTATTCTCAAGTGTGAAAGAGCAGGGACTGGAATTAAGCTGAATTCCTGCTGGTGAGTGATTCTAGGTATCACATCTTGCCAAAGCAGGATCCCATTGCCACCTCACAGTCTATGTGGATTCTGTCTGCTTTACTTCTATTACTAGGCCATCCAAGAAGACTCAAATATTTACCCCTTTATCCTTTTTCATGCAGGATTTGTCTTCAACCCTCCCCCCATGAGTTGCATGTTTTGCTTCTGTTCTGCTGGTCTGTGAATTCATTGTTTGCAGGCTGGCAAGGTACCAGTTTTGGGGTGACAGATGGAGCAGACTGCAAACCAGGCAGTTGCCTCCTAGCCTGAATGATATTTTAATAAGCACAGAGAGGTGACAGAAAGAGAAGCTTCTCACTGGAATGACTGGCAGTTTTGTTTCCAGCCTGAAAGCACTAATAGATAATTTTTGGCCTCAGTCCAAAAAAAAATTCACAGAAAATAGAAGCAGAAAATCCTATTAGCTCTTAACTTCTCACTCTTTTTTAGGGGTCAAAGAAGTTTTTATGTCCATCTGTTATCCATTTAAGGAGTTGTTTCCCCAACTTTGGTATTTCCGTTCTCTCTCAGGAATTGTACACTTTAGGAGACTTTCCTTTTACTTATCATTTTGGTTTCCTTCTCTTTTTTTATTATTTCGATCATTTTCTCCATTGCCTTCCTTCCCTAAACATTCCTTCTTCTTCATATTTCTTTATACTTTTCACAGATTCTTGTTGGAATAATGGGATCTAACAACTTCCTTGGCTTCCAGCTTCCCCATCCTGTGAAACAGCTAGTGCACTGCAAGGCAATGGCATCTGCATGGGAATCTCTAGAGCACATGTCCTCTTCTCCCTGCCCTTCAGCTGTATCTCAGTTGTATAATGCAGGGTTTGTGTAGGGCTTTGTTTCATCCTTGGTCTTAGGAATAAAAAGAGGCACAACAAAAGGGAGCTCTGGCAAAGCCCCAGCAAGCTCTGAGATCCCTCTGCAGTGCAAGCAACGTGGTGTTTTACAGACAAGCTGTAGGATAGCCAGGCTTTCAAAGGAGAAGATTCTTTTTCTTTGCATGAGCACAGGTTAAAAAGGTCTGGCTCTCACTAGGAAACTGTGAAGGTGCTGCTGGGATCTGAACTAAGGTGTTGTCCCATACACTGCCCAGAGAACACACTGGAAATTTCTCAATATTTGGACAGAGATGTTCATGTCTATTTAGCAATGTTCAGGGCTGGATTTCAGCTGATATGTGAGCTGTAAATGAATGCTCTTCCTGCTAAACTATGCTTCTTTTTCCTTTCAGACGCAATGATGACGCTGAACGTTCAGATCATCTTTGGCCTCCTTTGCTGCATGATTTTTCTTCCTACAGAGGGTTTCCCAGCAGACACTAATGCTGAATTTCGCTCTGCTTTCTCTGTGGCCAGAACCAGCAGCATGGAGGGGAGCTCTGAGATGGTTATTACCTTTGACAAAGTGTATGTGAATATTGGCAATGATTTTGACCCCAAGACTGGGTTGTTCCGCTGCCGGATCCCGGGAGCCTACTACTTCTCCTTCACCGTTGGGAAATACCCAAAGAAAAACTTGTCTGTCATGCTGATGAGAAACAAGAATGAGGTGCAGGTGATTGTGTATGATGAGCACCACCGCAAGGAGCGGAAGGTGGCCAGCCAGAGCGCCATGCTGCAGCTTGACTACGGCGACACCGTCTGGCTGCGTTTACATGGAGATCCCAAGTACGCCCTTTACAGCAACGTGGGCCCCTATACAACCTTCAATGGCTACCTGATCTATCCAGACACTTCTGCCTTCTTCCAGAATGCTCTCAGCTCTCAAGAGCTTGGGCCACACCCTCACACACTTCAGCAGCTTCCCAGAGAGCAGAATGAAGCTCCACAGCGCCACGTGTTGTCTGATCAGCCAAACAGGGCACAAGACCCTCGCTCTGCGTTTTCTGTTGCCCGCTCACAAAGTCTCCTGGGGACAGATGAGAAGCAAACCCAGCACGAGCCAATCACATTTGACACAGAGTTCGTGAATATTGGAAAAGATTTCAATTCCTCCACTGGCATCTTCACATGCCGTATACCTGGGGCATACTATTTCTCCTTCACCATTGGCAAAATGCCCTTTAAGACTATGTCAGTGAAACTGATGAAGAACCACAACGAGGTGCAGGCCATGATCTATGATGACAACCACTCCAAGAGGCGGGAGATGCAGAGCCAGAGTATCATGCTGCCTCTGCAGTACGGGGACACCGTCTGGCTCTACAGCCATCAGCACGATGGCTATGGTGCCTACAGCAACCACGGCAAGTACATCACCTTCACAGGCTTCCTCATCTATTCAGAGGCTCAGCCAAAGTGGCTTCCAGGTGCCAGCTCACCTCAAGGGTCAAATAATTAAATGCAGATGTGAAAGGAGCATTAGAAGAGCCAAGGTGCCATGAACTTGGGTACAGCTTCCCTGAATATCATCCTGTACTTTGAGCATGCTGTCATGTGTCCCGTGCTTTCCTTACGCTGCAGGCCCGTGGCCTGGCCGCAGGGCCGCCGCTGTGTGTGCCATTCATCCGTAGAGAGGCCTTCCAGGGTGTGTCTGTGTGTCCCGTGGTGCTGTTGGATTTATCATAAAGCATGAGGTAGTTTTGGGGCGGGGTGGGGCACTGTAGTGAGATGCTGAGGATCAGAGAACTACTGCAGTCGTGTTGCTGCAGATCTCCAGCATCCAGAGAGCAAGGGGTGTGGTGGCTTTCCTTGTATATCTGGGGAGGGAATAAATGTAATGAAAATGAATGTAATAAAAGTACAAAAGATGTGAATGTTTTCAGTTTGGAATTTATGCTACTTTGTGAGAGTTGTATGTTTGTCACTGGCTGAGGTACCAGCTCAGGTGAGAGAGAAGCTGCAGTATGTGTTACTGAGCCAGTCTGCCTGTACACTCTTTTTAATTCTTTGTGTGTGTGAATGGTTGGTACCTCTTAGGATTTTATTGCAAGTTTCACAATAGTTTGTGCTTTTCTTCATCTCATGTAGATGAAGTCAAGAAGCTATGGTTGAGAATCTCAGCTTCCATTTAATGGAAAGAATACATTTAGAAACAAGTAAAAGAGCAGGCTTCTAGCTCTTGTAGTGAAAGATAAGGGCTCAAATCTATGAATGGACCATGCTCTGAAAGCTCTGATGCAAGGTAAGTAAGAAGAATAAGAAATGTATTTTTAAATCTCTAAAAGTTTGGACCAGGAGCAGGCTCTAATCCCAAGTGTGAGGGATACCACACCGTGCAGTGGCACTGCTGAACACAGGTCAGAGGGACCAGAGGTGATGTTTTCAGCATCCAGGTCCAGTGGCTTCATACCTGCCGAGTCCCACCGAGAGTTTGTCCTGTGGAGAGGCTGCTGTGGCTGTAGAGGACGCTGCTGTGTGATCCTGCAGACAGACAGACGGACAGGTGCCGGGCAGGATCTGCTGAGGAGGTAGTGAGAGCACAGAAGGCTTCTTCATAGCACCACTGGTGCTGTTTCAGTTGAGCTAAACCCTGGTTTGTGTCCCAAAAATACATAAACTGCAGAAGTGCATCATCTTTGATGTACAAAGCTTCATGGCATCGCCTCAGTTTAGTTTATAACCTGTTCAACAGGCAGCAAAGCTCTAAACCTGCTCCCAACAAAATCCTGGGTTCAAAGCAGTGTGTTGGCATCTGAGTCACAAGCCAACCCACTCAGCCTTTATCCATATATTCATACAGCTCAGGCTGTACATTCTCCAGCAAGGCAGTATTTTCATGCACTAGTGCCACTTCAGCTCAGCTTTTTGATGATATTCTCTGCTCAAAGTGGGCTTGAATGCAGCCACTCACTGCCTTTGTCACTCCATACATGTCCTACATATTAAAGACTGGGGGCATATTTGGCAAAAGGATGAAGGGTAGAGATTGGAGCTATATAAAAAAACAGCATAAGAATAATACAGCATTAGGTGAGACGAGAAGTTTTACTTCAAATACAATTCTAATTTTAATTCCTGTGTTCTTTGGGGTAAAAAACAAAGAAACAAACAAAAATAACCCCAAAGCACAAACCAAAATAAAACAAAAGAAGACACAAAACAAAAACCCACAAAGCAGCAAACCACTTGCTTTAAATCTATCTCCTTCTGTCATAACCCTAAGCTGACCTCTAAAACCATTGTCTGTGACATCTTGCTTCCAGGCTTCTTGTTCCTGCCTTACCATTTCTCCTCTCCATCTGTTGGGCTACAATGGCTTGGAAGAAGATTAACTAGGTCAGAAGCTAGCAGTTCCCACTTTGAATGTCACACATGCCTTTCATTGAGCATGGAAAAATTATATTGATAGAAGGGGAATTACAAATCCCATTGTCCAAGCACATGCAACGAATTTCAAATTTAATGTACCTAGAGTGGCAGCAAGAAATCTGGTAGAAACAACAAGAACTAAAATCAAAACCCTCCTGAGGAGATAATTACATTTATTTAATTCCACACTGCAGTGTTTAAGACAGAGAAACGTTAATGATGTCTTTCTATAAAATAATTATATTTCTGATTTTGAGGATAGAGACTGTGTATTTATTATGTTTGACTTGTAACGTGCCATAGCTGTACCAAAAAAAAAAAATTAGAGAAGAGAGGCAAAATCTGCTGAAGAAATAACTAGGTCACGGTCCTTCAGAATTTAAATGAGATTTCAGGAAGTATATTCCAAAATGATAACTGAAACAAAGCTGTGTATGTGTGTAAATATGATATGCAAATACTAGAAAGCTTCGTGGAATACATACATTTTCAGGTTGCTTTTTAAAGAAAAATTAATATATGAGATGGGAAATTGTTATTGACACATAAAGTATGATGCCACATGGGGAGAAAAATGAAATTAAATATGTGACCTATATCATGAAACACAAAAAAACTTGCTTAGCTGCTACTAGAGAGGAGAAAAAATCTTGTATTTGTCTGAAACTACAGGGAGAATATAAGGAGAGTGAACTGAATTTTCTGAAATGAAGTCATCTATGACACCAGCATCATATCCTGGAAAAATGTTTCCAAGCCATCTCTCAAGTAAGCATCAGTGATCAAGATAGGTAAGACGTCTAAATAGCACTGCCCCCTTCAGCACAGCCCACCTAGCAAAAAGTCAAGAAAGGGAAAAACGCACTTTACAGTTGTGTCCTTTTTTCATTTAAAAATAAAAGCTTGTGCATAAATCCTTAGAGGGTTGCCAGCACAGTGCAGAAAGCAGGACAAAAAGGTGGGGCATATTTGTACCAAGTCCTGCACACTGTGGAAAGCATTGAGAATAACCAGGGATGCAGCTGAAGCCAGGTGTGTGCTTCCCTATGGTGGGTTCCCTCATTAGGTGTCTCTCTTGGTCCTGGCCAGGTTAGAGCGATAGAAATGTTTCAGGGATGCTAAATGTGAAGGCTTCTCCTCCCACGGCCAGGAAGCCTGGAGGAGAGTGGTATTTGCAGGGCAGAGCCCCTTGCACAGGTCACGGAAGATTTCATCAACCAGCTGAGAGAAAAAGACAATCCAGGGGTTTTTATCCAGACCCTGGACGGAGCGAACCTGATAGGCACTGTAAACACTGGTGAAAAGGAGACGGTCAAAGTCTGCCGGAGGCAAGGGGGTGTCCGTCAGTGAATAATAGCTCAGATGCTGCTCGATCTCTGCCGGTGTTTTGGGAACTTCCTCCTCTAGGATCCGCAGGAACCGCCGTGCCGGGCGGAGGGAGGCCAGCTCTTCATCCCGCAGCCGGATTGTCCCGTTGGCCTGGATATCCAGCCTTCCCCAGAGCATCTGGAAGAGAGGAGCGGCATTGTCACGGAAAGCCCAGCACAACCCCTTAGTCACAAACGAGCTGCAAAGCAAAGCCACCCGCAGCGCTGCCAAACCTCGGGCGGGCCGAGAGGCGGCCGCTCCCTCCCTCACGGCCGGCCTGGTCCCACTCCTTGCCCTTCTCTGCCGGCCCCACACCCCGTTTCTGACCGGCCCCACACCTCGTTTGCCCGTGGGACCCGTGCAGCTCCCGCCCTCCTGTCCCCCACAGCCCCGCCTGCAGCAGCTCCGCCGTGCCGCCGCCTTGGGCGGGGGTTTGGCCGCTTGCGGGGGTCACCAAACCCGGCGGGGATGGTCCCTTGTCCCTCCGCGGACCCCCGTGGGGTGCCACGGAGTGGGGCAGAGCCCCCTCGCTGCACCCCGCAGTGGCAGGGAGCACAAGTGCCTTTAGGCATGGCCGAGGCGTTCACCGGGGGCTCCTGAAATCCGCCAGGGAGGAGAACAAACAGAACAGGTGAGTTTTTACGTGCAGGCAGGTGGGAGCATGGGCACTAACAGCGCCTCGGCCCGGGGCCCCCAGTGCTCAGGAGACCTCTAACATGATGCCAGCGTCCTCTGGGCCACGACGGGGTGTGTTGGTGCCTCTCTGAGGATGTTCATCTGGAAGACATCAGACAGAGCTTGGTAGCACAAGACCTTCCTGTTTACTGGTTTTGCCATTTGATTGTCAATAACATCTTCAACATTCCCCAGCTACCACTCAGCTTGCCAAAAGTGACAGATGCTGACCACGGGATTTGATAAGCAAAACAGGCTTTTTAAGAGAAGCAGCAGTGGTTGAGGCGAGGCTTTGGATATCACGGCCCCTAGTCCTGCCAACAGAGCTAAAGCGCGCAGCAGCAAAGGCACTGCTCTGACAGGCAGCAAGGGAGCCTCTCACACTGAGCAGGGGTGGGGTTTGAACTGGTGGGGTTTGGCTGCTTGGCAGGTTTTGATGGAGAAAATAATGCTGCCCAGTGGGAGCAGGGTGCTGGCAGGCTCCTCAAGCTGCTGCTAGAAACATAAACTGATGCTTAGCATGGCTTATACTTCTTCCCTAAGCTTTTGCTGCTGGAAGAGCGTGAGGGTAAAAGAAACCTTGTCAGATCCATTGTGGCTCATTTGATGTCCAGCTAATTACTTGCTGGGACACATGACATCATGTAATCTGGGAAAAATGGATATGAGGCCAGAGGAATGGCAGGTTTTGAATATGGAAGCCACATTAATCCTAAGAATTGTTCTATTTTCTTTTCCTAATACCTACAGTGCTTTAACTGTCTGCATTTATTGTCTGCATTTATTGTCTGCATTTATTTTGTCTGCATTTATTTATTATCTTGGTCCAGGACTGTGAGAGAGGGGCTGTATCCCCTCCCTCCTCTGTGATATCAGTGTCACGAGGTAGCCAAGACCCTCTTCTACTTCTTACAGACTCATCCTTCAGATTAAGAAACATGAAGTGGAAAAATCTCATATAAAATAGTAAGCTCTCTGATATATTTATGGTTTGCTTTTTTCATTTTTAAATGGATGAAGGCTTTTTCATAGAAAAGAGTGAGGATTTTACATTGAATACTTGAGAGTTAAGGTCAGCATGTCCATAGAAAAAGTAGGACAATTATTTAGTACTATATGTGTGTAATGATGACTGCTACCAAAACCCACATCCAAATCCCCACTTTTGATTAGAGCTTTTCAGGGAGGGGCACAAGCTGCCTGGAGAAGTGCACTGCCAGCCTGCAGGCTGCAGAGGTTTGTTTCTCTGCACAGCTGCAGGCTCTGTGATCCAAGCCAGCTGTGGCTTTGGAATGTGAGCAGGGATGTAGCTTCTCTTTCCTGCTTCGGCACAGATGTACTAGCAAGGCTTTTAGCTGAGGTGAAAGCATTATATCATCTGAAAACTCCTTTGCTGGTCTTGTCTGTACTAACTGGTCCTCTAGGTTCACAGGTCCCTCACAGGCAGAGAGATGTCTGACTGGCTGCAGAGTCAGTGCATTTGTTGAACAGGCACCGAAATGCTGTTATTAGTAACTGCCTCATAAATATACACAGCGGTAGATCTTTGAGTAGAGAAAAATTTAACAAAGCATAACAAATTATGTATTGAAATAATAACATAAATATCCTCTGGGGAAGGCGAAATCTATACTTATTTTGTCACTCAACAGGATTGGATTTTTTTTTTTTTTCCCAAAAAGCATATAGAAAATCCGCAAACAGTATTGCAGGTGGTATTTTTTCAGTGAAGACCCAAGAAAATCCTCCCCTTTCCACCAAACACAGCAGCAGGTTTTCAACCTGCAAGTAGGTACCAGAGCCCCACCAGCCAAGCCCCCCAGCTGGACTCCAGCTCTGTCCCGTTCCAGTGCAGCTGCCGGAGGCCTCGGGCCACACCGGAGGGAGCGGCAAAGCATCACACAAATGGCCCTGCGCAAGGCTTGCCAAGCCAGCAGCCGTGTCGCTAACAGAGGTGCTTCCTACCTGCCAGCCTCTGGGATGCGGCAAACACGCACAGGAGCAGCCAGGAGCTGAGCCGTGCCCGGGCCATGGCAGCGCCGCTGGAGCAGCCGCGCCGCTCGGCCACAGCGCTGCGCCTGAAGCCGCAGCAGGCAGAGCGCTGGGGCGTCTTCCCTTGCTGCTTCGGGTCCCGGCAGCCTCTCCTGGAACGCATCCATCTTTCTGTGTTTCTGGTCACAGCCCTGGGAAGGGCTTGCAGTTCAACTTGCTGACCCCGCAGGATATTTTCCATCATATTTTGGAAAGTTGGAGGACTTTGTTGTGATGTTTTTGGCAGAATGGTTTAAGCTTCCTTTTCAAAGACTGACTTTCTGCTGTGGTGATTATAGGAAGCTGTTAGTTGCAAGAAATTCCACTACATATATTTGCCTTTGAAGAAGGGAGGACCCCCTAGTCCCTTCCATTTCTGCACAGTGCCTATGTCACATATTGTGACACTTCTGCTCACCTCCTCGGCTTCGTTTTCAGTTTTCCTTTTTCCTGGGTTTGAAAATCTGAAAACGATCCTGGAATGTCACAACCAGATAAGGCTAGCAGTCTGCAGACTCGTGGAAGGGCAGTAGCAGCCAAAACATACAAGCAGGCAGAAGAAATGTCCCTGCCTCAGTTCTGTATCAAACCCTCCGGAGGGAGAACTCAGTACAGCGACCTAACAAATGCCAAGTATCAAAGTAGCTCAGTCTTTAGCACCTCATCGTCCTCTCCTGTGAGTGGACTTCTAGGCTACAAAGAGCAGTCTGCCTTAGATGTTCTAAATTACATGGACAAAACTCCCTCTGATTCCCTTTGCAGCAGGTATCTGTTCTCTACACATTTTACACATTCATTAGTGCCAAATCCCCAATCAAACTGTTCTGTATTTCTACTCTGTATGGCACGGGATGTGATGCCAGGGTTATAAGAATATGCCATTATATGTATAAATAAGGACTAATACCATCTCCCTCAGATTAAAGGGAGAAAGAAAAGTGACAAGGTAAAGCTGAAATGCATCCCTTTCTCAGCAAGTTACAGGACATCAGTCAGGGCATACTGTCACCAGACAGTTTACTAAGGGCTGGGATGATGTCCTGGTTGGTAAGTTGTTTGGGTGCAAAGGACCAAATCTTCTGAAACTTTCAGGATCTGTGGCTGTACCTGGCAATACCTGGACTCACACCAGCCAAGAGAAGCAGCACATAATGGAAGAGTCACAAAGGGGTCACAGAGTCACTCACAATATCCAGAGCCACTCTTCCCTTCAGTTTGGATTCAAAGCAAGACCAGTGTTTCTGTCATAGCCTTAGGTATCTTCAAGTCTGCTTTCATTTTTCATTATTTTCTGCCGCTTACTCTTCAGTTGCATCCCTTTCTTCTTTTATTAAACCGTGAATCACAGGCTACTCAAGAGGCAGACACTTAAGGCCCATCTGTGCAGTGAGACTGATGTGCCTTCTGCTTTGTGCCAGAGTCCCTTTTAGCCCGCAGAGCACACATGGCTTTGTCTAGAAGCCACTGTGGAAAAGCCTCTGTCTTGTGGGCCATGAAACAGTCTCCCTTTAGCTTCCAGCACATGACGTGAAGAGGATTGCCCAACAGGATTTTGGCCAACATCTGTGAGAGCTGTACAGGATTTTGTCAACAGAAGTTCCTAGGAACATCTTGCAGCTGAAGTGCCTGGAGGAGGATAGCCACGTTGGTGGGAGGGAGAAGAGAGGAGGCTCAGGGGGTGTGCTGAGGTGACTGAGACAGTGGCAGGTGAGAGACAAGTATCAGAGTGGATGCTGCCTTGAGCTAGGGAATTTTGTAGAATTACCTCACTATCCCACACAGAAAGGCACTTTTGGAGCGATAAACATATTCCTTAACTGTCTGTACAGCAGCAGCACTTGCACAGAAACAAGGCTGAGTTTCTGACAGCTGCACAAGGTCCCTGCATGTACAACTGCAATGTTGGGCAGTGCACCTGCTCCTCCTGAAGGGTTTAGTCCTTGCCAGGTATTCACAGCTGAGCACAGCCCTACCACTCTGCACTCCCCTGGCCATACCATCTGTTGTTGGAGTAGTTTCAAAACATCACAAGCCAGGTTTCTGCAGGGACACCTTGACTGGTTTCTTCTTTTTCACCATGACCTCCTGAAGCAGGAACATGGGAAATGAGAACAAGATAAGAAGGATCAAAAACTGCAGGAACTTGTTGGATGCTGACTGAGGCACAAGGTATGGTTAATACAGCACTAGAAGAGCCTCTTTAGGAGGGAAGTTTCTTTGAAATGGGACTTCAGGGAGATAGCATATTTACAAAAGGGAAATTCTGCTTATAGAATTGGAGAAATCACTTGCTTCAATCATCCCTCACAGAATTTGGGGAGATTACTCCCCAGCCTGGGGCTGTCTGGCAGATGCTCAGGGAAGGAAGAAGGGGAAGGAAGAAGGATGTACCTGACTTCCAGAAAAGGTGATGTTTGAGTCACTGGAGTGGAAGAAGTAAGAAAACCTTGAGGGAAGCAGGAGTGAAGCACTGACTGTAACCAGGCAGGGCCACTGTAATACCTGTGTTTTCCAAGTATGGTGCTGCCAGTCCTTAGGAGGATGTTTTCCTTGCCTTTTTGTTTCACTTTGTGAGCAGCAGCAGTTCCTTGAAGGAGTAGTGAGCTGTGTAAAAGTGACAGGGGGACCCCATCCCACCGCACCTACTGCACAAACAGACACCCTCAGCCTTGAACAGCTTAGAGAAATGCCATGGGATGAGGAGATAGGTGGCATACTGTCATCCAGCCTGTCCCTCAGCAGTGCCAGAAGCTCTGTTCTGCAGGAGTGCTAGGCTCAGCTGAAATTCCTCTCTGGATTTTGACTGGAGATCAGTTATATGGGAAATACCAGTATACTGTGTGGCCATGAGGTGGGTGAACACCCTGACACTGTCAATAGCCACATCCTCAGGGAGGACAGTCTGCTTGCCTGGCTGTAGGGAGAAATGCCAGAGTTCTGGAAAACACCAGCAAAATCTACCCAGCTGGAGAAGCTCAACATGGTGACTGTGAACCATCCCTAAAATCTATTTGTCCCTTCAGTACCAGAAAATCTCTCTTCTGTATAGCTTGTCTATAAGTCAGCTACATCTGATTTACACCTCATCCTACATCCTCCTGCAGTTGGGGAATCCAGCCCAGGCAAACAAACCTCATGGAAGCTGGCAGAATGCAACAGGCAGGGACAGAGGATTTGGAAGACAGCTTTGTGCTTGGCCAAGTTGACCACAGCCTTGTCCAGCACACAGCAAGTATCCACCAGCCACAAGGAAGCCAGAGTGAGCAAAGTGGCCCCTGGAGCTCAGGAGCAGTGGAGAAGGCAGAGTGCCAATGCTGGCAGTACCTTATGAGGCTGTGCACAGCCCTGGGACCTTGTGTCCTGGGAGAATGAGCCTAGGTGAGTAGATTGCAGTCTTCCTGATCTCCCAGGCTTCACTAATGGGAAGAGATTCAGGTCCATCTGCAACTATTCCACCTATTAAAGACCTGCTGGAGCCAATGCCTGATCCCACAGGGCTGGCTACTTTTCCAGTACACACATTCTTGAGCAAACCTTGCATATTGTCTAACTTGACAGGCATCATGTCCGATATTTCTTGATGTCAATCAAATTCTCCCTCTGCACAAGCATTAATTTTAAAAGGCAGATTTCCCGGTGTTCCTGCTACCATCAGCCTTCTGATTTACTGTACTGGGAAACAAGTATTTTCTATAATATATAGACCAGAAGTCTTGCTGTGGTGTCTCAAGCAACCTGAGATGAAGGAGAACATGGAGAGGAAATGTGATTTATAAAGAATTTTCATGGTGATAGAAGTGGCACCAGGAACTTTTTTTTCTCTCTTGCATAATAGGCATCAGCATGCTATGAGAACCACTGCAAAGAAAACAGAACCAGCCATGGAACATCTTGTAAGAAGAACTAAAAGTTCATTTCATATTTAATCTGCTCAACTGAAGATAGATCAAAAATGGAGCTAAGAATTGTATAAAACCCCAAACTTCTGATGATGTGTTCACTTCTCCTTTCCATGTAGAGCTGTGACTTTTAAGGTGAGTGGCAAACATTATTTATTTTAACCAGACAACATTGAGTCACATCCCACACAATGCTGGCCACAGCAGCCTGAAACAAAATTTTAGAAATATATTTTTACAAAAACAAGAAAATTAAGCAGCCTGTGCTTACAAGGCTGGGGCAGAAACAAATATGAAACCCAATTCTTAGAATACAGTTCAGATTTTTATTCTTGAAAAGAGATCACATTCTAGTCACAGCAAGTAGGTTTTTTTCCTTAATTGAATTTACTCTTGTCATATCCCTTCCTCCATCCCATACCCTAACCTCCCCCAAAGCTCTATTTTAACTAGCACTTTTACAGTTGAAAAGCTTCAGTATTGATTCAGGGGATGTCTGTGAACAGCTTGTGAAATATTTTATGAAATCTCTTATACAACAGTTTTCAGATTTTAGTGAAGTCAGCCAGGTTTTTGATGCAGAACAGCATTATGCATTTTCTGGACCACAGACAAGGGACATTATTAATTGATGACTGCCGTAATGTAATTGCATTCAAACAGGTGGTGGGTGGACTGGAACTACAGCAGTCTTCCAGCTCTTTTGGAAAAAAAGTAGATTTTCCACAAGAGCAAAAAAAGTGGTGATGCTGTTGTATCATAGAGCTCAAAATAATTGGAATACTGACAGAAAGACACAGACTTTTGTTTATGAGACAAGGCAAGGGAGGGGTATATTTTTGGCTGCAGGGGGAAAATAAAGCACACTCTGAAGATGCTGGAGAAAATAAAGACTGCTTGATTGTGAAGAAAAAGCCAGAATGAGGGAGTGTCACATCAGAAGTTACCTGCAACTCCTTCTGTCAGGAGAAAAGGCACTGACCTAATTCTCATGGAAACAACACTGAGATTTCCATCATTGTTTTGGTCTGGACCCAGGTACGCTTGTGTTGTCCTGATAGGAACTGTGTTAGAACCATTTACCCAGGCTTTGCCTGTTTGCCATATTATTCCATCTTTGCCACACCCATCCTGGAGCTAAGAAACTGCTGTCCCATTGCTCGAGCTGCACAGTTGCTTCAGCGCAGTCTCCTGGGAAGTGCTCAGGTTGTGCTTTTTACCTGCAGGGACTGCTGGCAGTGTAGTGCTCAGGAAACACCTAGCCACAGGCACTGCCTGCACTCTGCTCAATTTGCAAACCAGAAAGACAAATCCCCTGTTTTGCAACTCAAAACACCAGATATACATCAACTAGCTGGATCATAAGGACTGCAAATCAGCATTCCCTGGCCTTGTGCTTTTCATCTAGTTTGAAAACATTATTCACGAGATCACAACAGGCAAGTTCTCACATCAATTTTTATTATTATAAATACTAAATTAGAACAGAAAGGATGGTGCCTCATATCCACTTCCTTCTGCTGCTATTTGGCATCTTCTTTCTTGGCCCCTGCTTCTATTTTCAGGGTTTCTGGAGCTGGTCGATACGCAGGAAATGCCTCCCACGGGCTATTCAGATCGAACTTGCGAAATTCCTGAGCGAGCTCCACAGGCTCTGCCACCACCCGCTTGACTTCATCATCATACCGCACCTGGAGCAGCACAAAGGACACAGGCCACTCATTCCCACCCTGCTCCTGTGGCTTCTCTGCCCTGCACAATGACCCAGCAAGGACCCAGACCACCCTCTGTGCAGACAACTCTACTTCTTACCCCTGGAAAAACCACGGGCCTCTGCCACAGCTTCAGTTCTCCTCATTACTAAGCAAGAGCTCCCCAGATGCTACTGAGATCTCTGGACTGTCCAAAAAAAACCCTTCTCTTTGCTTTGCTACCATGCCCCTCTGGTGTCACAAGTAAGCACTCAGAATTAGGGGCACTAAAGGTCCACATGAAGTTCACGTGCAGTAACACGTTTAATTTGTCATTTGACAAAGGAATTTCTCCTGAGTCACTGAAATAAGGTGGCACATCCTGGGCCTGCATGGCTGAGGACTACACTCATGAATCTTTACAATATGGCATTTGTTTGGTTTTAATTGTTCTAATTTTTAGCGTAACTTTTTTTAGCATAACTCAGAACAAGGGGAGAAAAAGAAGACAACCAGGATGGAATGCAGGTGAGTACCAGACACTTCTGACTGGCTTGCTTTATTCTCAGTGTGCCAGTCCAGATCTCCAAACCCCTCAGGGCTGCTCCAGACTCCTCAGGAGATGCTGCCTTATCCTTGCAGGATTTTGTTATTTCTACATTTCTTAAAACAGCCTCTTTTTTGTAGAACTTCACTTTTTCTTCTGAGACTCAGCTCAGTCTTAACACTGCACCAAATAAGCCTGCTTCTACAGGGCAGTCATTTGAAACCAGACAGATAGCAGACACTCTCAATTTCACCTGTGGCTGGCATACAGAGGTAAACAATAAACAGCAAGAGATAGTTTAACTAGAATTTTATAGTCTGGGCCTATAAAAACTCAACAAAGTGAAGGTCCAACTGAATCAAGAATGGTTCAGTCCTTTATCCTTCTAGACATCTCAGTTTTGCAATGGAAACTTTAATCTTCCAGAAAATGTGCTGAAAGCAGAAGCACTTGCTCTCTCTGACAAGTATCTTTGATATACAGCACGTAACATTTGCTCAATTTCTCCAGCCCTAGGCTGCCTTATTATGGATGATACTTTGTGTGATACTTCAAATTTCCATGCAGATTTAAACAACTCCTCTGGAATACAGACAAGTGGAACATCCTTCAGACAAGTGATTGTAAAGTAGTCACATCTTTGTAGTGGAATTCAGAAGAGGGCATTAGAGAGACTTGGTAACTTTAGACATGACTGTATCTCCTACCTCCACATAACCAGAGAGTGGGAAGTCCTTCCGGAATGGATGGCCCTCAAACCCGTAATCTGTGAGGATTCGCCTTAGATCAGGGTGGTTGGCAAAGAAAACACCATACATGTCCCACACCTAAAAGAAAGGGAGCCAAGTTAATTGAATTATATTTGAAAAAAGTCCAAAAACCTGCACGTGTTACATCTATAAAATTTCAGTTGCATGCCTGGCTTTGTACAGTGCCAGCAAAACTGATGCAGGAATTCCTTCATAGGGAAATCAAACACTGTTTTATGTCCTACTCTGAACAGGCAGCCAAGGAAATACTTCTCTCTTTCTTCCTGAGGGCCTTGGGAAATCAGTTTAATTGGGAAAACCCAGCCTCTCTCCACAAAGAGCCCACCAGCACTCACCTCTCTTTCATACCAGTTTGCTGCCTTGTGCACAGGCACTGCTGAGTCAACAGGAGTCAGCTCATCAGTGTAGGTCTTCACCCGGATGCGGCTGTTGAAGCGCAGCGACAGCAGGTTGTACACGATCTGGCAGAGCAACAGGCAGCACTTATGGATCCCTCTGCAGCACACCACTGGCCAAGCAAAGCCACACAAGGACTACTTCAAATGCTCTTTATGGGAGGATCGCATTCAGCACCTCAGAGCTGGCCACTAAAAGACACTCCTGCAACTGAGCTTCCAATGGTTTATGGCTTTGGTCCTTAGAAGTGTGACAAAGCTATGAGAAACTTAGAAAATATGACTGATAAAGAAGAGCTGAGGTAAAAAGAGATACTAAATTTTAAAAGAGACGCTACTGAAGGGATGGAAACACTTGACCATAGTCTGTCTCAAAGAAAATGGCTATCAATCACCTGCAATTACCGTCAGTGGGAGAAAGCTAAGAAAAATACACTTAATTTTCAGCAAATGAGTTGGATACCAGGGAACATTTCTAAATTTTCTAGTGATGGAGGTCTAATACAAAGGCTGCTTTTAAGGATTAGTATAATCTCTGGAGAGGAAATACATACAAGCAGACTGAAAAAAACATTCCAAAAATTTGTAATGAATTTTAAAGCCCTGGTGACTGAAAAAAGTGAATAAATTAGGGTCTACATTTCTCTTATTTCTATGAATCTACTACCTTGATTTTTGAAAGAAAAATATTGAATTAAAAAAATATTCTACTTCTTCAGCAACTGGAGGCCTTTGACTTAAAAGAAATCTATCTACACCTCCTGAAATTTTCTTCTCGCTGCCAGAAACCAAAAGAGGTGGTCAGAGCTGCAGAGCAGTCCCAGGCACGAGCCTGGTGACGCCCTCCACGTCCTGCAGGTGTGAGCAGCTCCTACCTCGAAGCGGTACTGCCGAGACGGGACATCAACAGCAGTCAGGTCAGCCAAGGACTTGAACTGGGCGTTGGTGTGATCGCGAAGGAAGGTCAGGACGGGAATGATCCCGTCAGGGTGGATCAGAAGTTCCAGCTCATTGAAACAGGTCACCTGAGGGAAACAGAACAGCGGGAAGGGCATGAGTACAAGCACCAACAGGGCTCAACATTGTGCTGATTTCAGCAGGACACGCAAACAAAGAGACACAGCAGACACGAAAAGGCATCAGATCAAGGGGCTTAACAGCAACAGCAACTTTCATGGAATTCTGACCAATCTTCTTCCCCAGAGCAACGTCTCTAAACAGGTAACAAACAAGTGATGTGTTCACTGGGTCCTGTCTCTCCACAAGAACAATTCCTGGAGCAGCACCTACCTGTACTTGCTGGATATATTTGGGCAGAATCTCAGCCACGTACTCCCCAAAAGCACATAGCTGCTTCTGTTCTACTTCATTTTTTGGTCTGACAGTAGCTAAAGAGAAAAACAAAGTTTCCAGGATTATGACAGGGAATACAGAAAGCTACAGAAAGAAGAGTAGTAATTCCCTTTAACCAGTCTAGCTGTCTGTCAGAGACTACACTACAGCAACATACTTGTGCTACACAGAAAGGGGGGACTAGACACTTTGATAATAAAGGAAATTTATGTCAGTGCTAAAATTTTGTCAACTCTGGAGAGCAGCAGGAATTGTCCAACAAGATGATGAAATAAATAACAAGATAAAAAAGAGGGCAGCAGAGATGACAGAACAATCTGAGCTTAGATACCACTCATGTCATTCAACCTGGCTCTAGAAAGGGCCTTGTTTTCTGGGTTTGCTGGACATGTCAACATCTAAGCAAGGCCCTCATGATCAAACCACTCTAGGAATTCACACTGTTGGGGTGGGTTTTTTCACTGTTACGACTAATGACCTTTAAGAGTCAGGGCAATGAGGAGCTATGAAGCTGTTGCCCAGGCACAGCTTTGCACAGAAAACGCAGGCCGGCCCTGCATCTGAGCAAGGACGCAGACAGGACCCCCGAGCAAGCAGGGGAACCCAGAGCAAGCACTGCCTCCAGCACAGCCACTTTTCTGCGCAGTTGGGGTTTACGGGTGACCCCACCGACCCCTCCCGACACGCTCACTAAAGCGGTTCCGCCGCCCAGCTCCGTCCGTGGGGCGGTTCGGTGCCCTCCCGCCGGCTGGCAGGGGCACAACCGCACGCCTCGGGCTCCCCTCCGCCGCCGCCCCCAAACCGGCCCCGCACTTACGGCGAGTGTCCGCGGCGGAGCTCCCCGCCAGCCGGGCCCGTGCCGCCGCCGGTGCCGCGCCAGCTGCGGAGAGAAACCGACACGTCTCACCGACCGCCGCCAACCGCCC